>VFFE01007795.1:298893-389463 GCA_008921705.1 Burhinus oedicnemus | reverse complement strand
GCATAAAATACTGAGGGGGTGGGCGGGGGGGTGTGTGTGGAAAAACTAACCATAGTGCTACCATAATTTAATTTTTAAAAAATCTGTTCATCAGCTGGTTTTAAGATTTTTTAAAAGAGTCTAAAGTCATAGCTACCTTGCTTACTACTACAGTGGAAACAAAAAGAGCTGTTATTCATGAGTGAAACAAGTCAAAAGATAAAGGTTAAGCTAAACCATTCCAAGTAACTGAGCAGAACATATGCTTTTGGGCCGTGGCCTATCTTCTGTAGTGGTGATGTTAGCTGTGAAGGCAACTATTGTCAAAAAAAATCTAGTTTTTGGACACTTCCCAAAGAAAGAGAGAAAGATGGGGACATGAAGAAGACCATTTCCCGGATCCTGTGCCCAAACCAGTCAAGTCATCCAACTCCTTTATTGTACAGCTGGTTTTGTACATCCGAAATTAATAATTCAACAATGTTCTTCTTTTAATATTTAAGAAGCTAGACTAGATTAAGATCTTAAAATGCCACTTTCTGTTTGAAAGATCAACTCATTTTAATCTAGATGAATGGAAAAAATATTTCTTATCATCACTAAATAGTAATTTAAAGGATTTAATTTGGTCCAGCAAATCTGTCTTTAACAAAAGGAATATGTACTTTTTCCTAGGAGTGACCAGCTGGATGTAGGGGACTACATCAAATCTGTGAATGGAATCAACCTGACGAAATTTCGCCACGATGAGATCATCAGCCTGCTCAAGAATGTTGGTGAGAGGGTTGTTTTAGAAGTGGAGTACGAGCTGCCTCCAGTCTGTAAGTAATAGCAAAGCAAACTAAAACCTGTGCAGAATAGCAGACATGTTGTCAGCAGTGAGATGGGCATGGCTGGTGATCATCATTTTTGGCAGTGGTTGTTTTCTTACAATTTTTTCCTCTGGCTTATCGCAGAGTGTGGAAGCAGTACTAAAGAAGTGGCAGTAGAGGGGGATGCTGTCAGAGGTGCTCAGGTGTTTTAGGAGCATAAATCCCACCAAAAACAGACTAGAGTTGTCAACCTCCACTATTTTTTTCTTGTTTGTTTGTTTACCATTTTGAACACTGGGAATTAGATTTGGTAGAATCCAGGGCAAGAGAATCCTTCTTGTTACAGTAAGATCTTCTGAGATAAGACCAGTGAATATCTGTGAGTTCTGCCTCTACCTTTTCCTTCCTTCTCTCCACTTGCAGCACTCTCCCACTCTCCCAGATAAACAACATACTTTGGGACTTTTCCAGTCTTTTTTCACATCACTTTTAGGCAACATCTCATTTCTAGAGAAGACCCAGTGGGGTAGGCCACGGAGATACATAAACCTGCAAGAATTGTGTGACTTGAAACAAGGGCTTATCGCTAAGCAGGATTGTCTTCAAAATACAAATTTATGCTGACACCAAAGTCAGAGTGCTACTGTTTTCCTTGCCTCTCCTTTGCTCTTTCCTTTTGTGCTTATGTCTGTGACTGTGTGTCTGTAGGAGAAAATCAGTGGGAATTAAGGCTATCAGGTATGAAGTGAAAGCTAGAGAAACGGAGAAACTTGGGACCTAAAGTGAAGGAGTGAGTGGCAGGTGGCTGTCTGGCACCAAGGGGACTGCACCGGTCGCACCTTTGAAAGAGCGTGTGTTTCTTCATGCTGCTCACTGGAGGGGAGAAAATGTGTTTTCCTGGTGTTTGGCCAGAAAAGTCTGCAGAGCTAACTAGGAAGCTCTCGTCTCCTTAAATACAGACTTTCCTTGCAATAGAAGCCAAAAAATCCATCGCTGTCTTTGGTGCTCAGAAACAGATGAACTCCCCACTGCTTTCTAGCAGCTGGAGAGTTAGTCTAATTACATATTTGGTTGTTTTTATGACCTGACAACAACCTTAATGTTTTGAATGTTCTCTGTTGATTACTGCTCGCTTGTGGTAAGGGAACTTCATGTTCAAATACACAGTATTTGAATTAATGAAGTCAGCTGAGTTCAGAATTATTTTGCTGAAGATGTAATTGTTTTATGAGCATATGGAGAAGAGAAAACTGAAGGGGCATCTTATCAATGCTTATAAATACTTAAAGAGAGGGTGCCAGAAGGGTGAGACCAGTCTATTTTCAGTAGTGCCCAGTGACAGGACAAGAGGTACAAACTTGAACATAGGAAGTTCCATCTAAACACAAGGAGGAACTTCTTTACTTTGAGGGTGGCAGAGCACTGGAACAGGCTGCCCAGAGAGGTGCTGGAGTCTCCGACTCTGGCGACATTCAAAACTCACCTGGACGCCATCCTGTGCAACCTGCTCTAGGTGAAGCTGCTCTGGCAGTGAGGTTGGACTAGGTGATCTCCACAGGTCTCTTCCAACCCCTGTGATTCTGTGATTCTTTGTTTTGCACTTACTCAAGTGGGCTTCCTTCCGTTTCACCCGCTTTTGGCATATGTGCCCCTCTTGTCCACTGACACAGGATTTTGACGTGCTAAATTACAGTAGCAATCATAACTTTTTCTTTAAGTCTTTGGAATTTCTGACCTCTTCATACAATCATAGCTAATAAAGTTGGAGATATTTAGCAGTCTAGTTGTTCCCATTAACTTCTGGTGAACAAGGTAGACACAATGCCATCATTATACACAGAAGTTTTCCAATAAGTCACGTGGTAAAGTCCTGGCACCTTCTTCCCTGCCCCATACATGATGAAATTCTACTGTTGTTCTCATGGTTACCCGCCAGAGAGAGGGACTATCATGGTTTCAGAGTGGGGAAATGTCAGTACTTTAATAATGATGGATTAAGTCTGGCTGAGCACGAGTAATCCCACTCTCCCTAGTGCTTCCTTCCCTGTCTGGCAGTGTTCACAGCAGGAGCATCCAGCTGCTATTTTCAGCACGAGCCACCTCAATGTTTTAAACTGGAACGTGAGCCATGCCTGCTTTGTATCTGGCTTTTGTTGTTGCTAAAGGTTAAGGACTTCTTTCCTTCCCCTCCCAGGCTGAGGCTGGGGTGGAAGGACAGCCACCTGAATGGTTGTTGCCCAAGTGGAAGGACTCTGTGTGCTGTTGCTCACTGCTGATCTGCAAGTTTCGCCTGTCCCCGGTGGAGGTTACAGGCCACACCAAGCAGATTAGGAAGCATGGATTCAGCTTGAGCTGCACCCAGAGCCACTTTCTGTTGGTAGGAATGAAGGCAAGAGTTGTCTTCTCCTCCTGGTAATTCAGTCTTTTTTGGGCAATAAAACGTTTCCAGCTGAAAAGGAAACAAACCCATAGACTTGAGTAACATGGTCCTGATCTTCAAGCTGTAGCAGGAATTACTGCAATACAGAGCAATGCTTTGGAGGGCCACCTTTCACCTGTGGAAGTGAGATGTACGTGATTTCACTGGGTGATTCTTCTGGTTCCCTGCAGTAACTTTTTTAATAGGGATTGAAAGACTCCAAACAAAAGTACATACTTTTCATGGAAATAGATGCTTGAGCAAGTCCTCGAGCAGGGGACTCCTCAGAGAGAGAGGCATGCAGCATTGAGGGGGCACCACTTCTTCCTGGGGCCTTTCATGGCCAGCAGCCCACGCCACCTCAGCTGTGCAGGCTGTGGTGTCCATTGCCCCCTCAGGGTATCCTAACGGGGGATGGGGAAACTCTGATTATTGCATTATGCCATACAGGAGCATTGAAGGACATAAGTTTTCATTAGTTCTGCTGCTCACAGAACGTTTATTTTATAGAAGGGTGGGGTTTTTTTAGTATTTATGTGTGTTGTGCTGTTTGCAGTGTCTTACTGGAAGCTGGGAAGCGTGCGTGCATGCATGTGATTTTGCCCAGCGTCCTTTTCCTTTTAGAAAAGGGAGTTCTTACACCCTGCCAAAGTTTTTCCTGTAAAAGCTAATAATAAACTGCCCGCTGGTCTCTTAACAGTGATGCTTTGAAATTCTGTAAAGTGGATTATCACAGCCAAATGCGTTGGTCTGTGCATTAGTCTTCTCACCTCCTAACTCAGCTGTGCACCAGTCCTCTAGTGCTTACAGAGAAAATACTGACTCAACTAGAAGTCAAAGATTTTTTTTCACTCACTTACCAATGATGAGGAAGCATGTTACAGTTTGAAAATAGAAAAAAAAACCCCAAATCTTTATGATACAAAATACTTTTTTCATCTTAATCTAGCAATCTTGAGATTCAAGATGCAGCCTAAAAATGTCGACTGTCTTGATTTTAAGCAATACAACTATATGTTTTCATGGCTGAACAACCGATTCCGTAGGTAGCTTTAAGAGCTTCATTTGTCATTTTTGTGTCTTGCTGTGTATTTCCATCTGTTCTGGCTCTCTTCTGTAACTATAAGAAAAGCAAAATTGTGCCACAATTTAAACAATTTAAACAGTAAGGCTCAAATTCCTCATCTGTTCTATGCATCTATGAGCTCTTTATCCAAACCATTGGCAATCTGCAAAATACCTGGCTCAAAATTCTCTCAAAAAGAGGATGAGTTGTATTTAATTACAGGTCTCTAATTCACTGACTGTTCTGTAGTGGAGTCTTTCCAGTTATATGACTGGAAACACAATAACTAGCTTAAATTGGAAAGGGTGCAAATATGCATGTGTAATTAGAAAAATAATTATAATTAAGTTTTGGAATCTTTTTCTTTTTCTTTTTTTTTTTTTTTCTTTTAGCTGTACAAGGATCAGGTCTCATCTTTAGAACTGTGGAAGTTACTTTACATAAAGAGGGGAACACTTTTGGTTTTGTAATAAGAGGTGAGTTATTAAATTTGAAAACTGTATTTTCTAAATCAGAAAAAAAAGTGGTAAGTTTTTATGGAACTAAGAAATCATTTCAATATTTATGACTTACAGTTTGTAAAAATCTCTGTGATTTATGTATTACTTTTTCCATACATTCATGTACTGCTTTTATGAACCACTCTAGTTTTTGTTTATGAAGAACAATAATTAATCAACTATGCCAAGAACATGACAAACTTCATTTGACGTAAGACCAGATTCTGCTACCACTGAAATCAGCAGGATGGTTGTAGTTCTTAAAAAATATTCACATATAGTGTTTGTATAAATTAGGTACAAAATCGGATTAATTGAGCTGATAGTCTGAATTGTACAACAAAAGTAATATCACTGATTGAGAGAACAGGAGAAAACATGCAGCTGTTGAATAGTATACCCCAATGATGAATTATTAGTTTCTTCACAGGAAAACTTTTTTTTTGTTTAATATATAAATTCCTTAGTGGCCACTCATTATTCTGAGTATACATGAAGTACAGATGTTTTTTCCTCTGTGCAGCAAACGTTGCAGAACAGTAAGTTTTCATACTGAGATCAGATTTGCAGAGTAGAGTTTCTGAGAAAAGAACATATGTTTATTAAGAATCACTCTGTAGAAATATTTTATAAAGAGTCATCTATACCATACAGTATGTCAATTTTATTTAAGATAAAATTCAGTGGAGGTTCGTATTAATGACATGGCTATTTTTTGATCTTTTTAGCCCATCTGTAAGTCTGCATGCCGCAAGGTTTAGGCTTGTCTTTTGGACATGAGTGAGCATAAAATGAAGGTGTGCTTTCTCTCACTTTCCCTTTCTAGGTGGAGCACATGATGACAGAAATAAATCTCGTCCTGTTGTAATAACGTGTGTTAGACCTGGAGGGCCCGCTGACAGGTACAATTCATCTTTCTCTGGAGTGCATGTGAAAGAGAAACGGAGAAAGGTGGATTATTTAGGACAGAAGTTAGGATTTGGAGTGAGGTAGATCTACTTAAACCTGTTCCTTTGAAATTCGTGGTTTATGCATTAATTGTAATAATAATAACAGTAACAGGCAACCACAGAGGCTCGGCACATCATGGTGCGTGTGAGCTTTAATGTTGCATGTTTCAAGACTTTCCCATTAAACACTTCCAAAATCAACCTAAAATAATTAGAACAAATGCCTACAGTACGTCAGAGCACATTTTTTGCAGCCTTCAGACAACTGGTGTAGCTCTTAATTATGCTTTTTATACTCTAACATCCCAATCTTTTTCTCTTGCACTTCAGAAAAATCCTGTCATGTGTTTGAGTGGTGGTGTATTATTCTTTTGAGACATTTGTACATATCTGCCCATGAGTTCACGTATAACTTCACCTGGACAGCTTCTGAGTACAGACTTATGTTTTGGCCCAATGAACTTACTTGTATGTAATACCATCTTCTATCTATATAAAGAAAGAAAATTCACTTTATTTATATGTATGAATTATATTTTCAAAAATGGCATTTGTGTCCTTAAACCGTTAAAGAAACTTCAAGGGCAGTTTCTTTAAAGCAGGCTGATTTTCTGTAGCCTGTGTTAACGTTTTTAACCTTGGAAACATTAATTGAGAAGCAAACGTTTCAAGAGAGCGTTTGTCTTTTGTCTTTCTTCCCAGCCTCAACCCCCTTGCTTCCTTGTTTTTCTCCCCATTTCTTGAGCTGACAATGTTAGTACTTCATTTTCTATTATAATTCTGAATACATTATGAGATACGCCTGGGAGACAGTGTACATTTATAGCCAAATTATTTTTAGATAGGAAGAAAAGAAAAGAAAAATGGACTTATCCAAGTAAGGGATATTTTTTTAAGAAAATCAGTAAATGAACATTCATATTTTGCAATCCATTTCTGTACCCATGTGTTTGCACCTTGTATTTATTTTTAAGAAAATACCAGGGAAGGAGGTGTTTTTGTATGTATGAAAGAGGAGTTGTGTGGACAAGGCAGAAAGAAAGCATATGCTGAAGCAGAAGCTATACTTAGTTGCAATTTAACATGACTTGATTATTTAGCTATGTGTTAAGCTGTTTTCCAGTCGCTGACTTTCCAATTAAAGCAATTTCCTTTCCACTGCGCCCTCTGAACGTTCTCACCATCAAAGTAAATGTTAAGTGTTAAGGCAAGAGGGATGAATGTCAGAGAGGGTGCAAGAGAATCGCTCTGCATAAAAATGGTATTATCTCCAAATCAATTTATCTTCTATTAATGAAGATCATTCCTTTAATCTCCCTTCAGAGAGGGCACAATCAAACCCGGGGACAGGCTGCTAAGTGTTGATGGGATCCGACTGCTCGGCACGACACATGCTGAAGCCATGAGTATTCTCAAACAATGCGGACAGGAGGTGACTCTGCTGGTTGAATATGATGTCTCAGTGATGGGTAGGTTGAGAAGTGGGGCTTTAGTTTTTGGAACCATCTGTGATGTTTTGCTGCCTGTTCGTGATGAGCTATTTCAGAAGCGATCATGACCTGTTATGCTCCTAGTAGCACTGCTATTCCCTTCCGTACCGTATCATTAATCTTGGGTTCATAAGGAGGTGAGCAGTATTTTACTGTAATTTAGCATTCTGACATTTCATGGTTTGTAGAGTGAAACCATAGTGTGGATTCTAGCAAAGTAACTTTTCCAGTGACTAGTTTATAATAAAGCTTAATGAAGTGTAAGCATTTCTATGTCACATGAAAGAGGGGTTTACTTGCTCTAACAGGAATTCTTTTGCCTTTTGCCAGTGCTGCTAGACGGCCAAGATATTATTAAAAAGTCACAAAACTGCCACATAGAAAAGAACGGGGAAGAGAAAATTTGTTAAGAAATGCAGAGGTGGCAAATCACAGCTTGAAAAATGAGCTTACACTTTATACAAACTTTGATTGAACTCACTGAAGATATGGGAGGTTTTTTTGGAAAGTCAAATAGAGCAGATGATTTTTCACAAAAGATTTGGGGTTATTTCCATTTGTTTTGGAAATTGGCATATTCCCTCCATTTTTGCAAGATACAGAAAATTCATGGTAGCAAGAAATAGAAATGCTCACCAGTCAGACTAAAATATTTCTTCTCTGTTTGGGGATTGTTCTCTTCTTTTCCTCCGCAGTTCCACAGTCAGATTTCTAGCCTAGCAGTAAAGCAGCCTCACAGGAATTTGTGAAATAGCACTGTCAAACTTCAAAGCCTTGCAAAAGATTAATACTTAGAAGAATAATGTCAGATATTTATTTATTCTCGAACAGCCCTCTTTGTTCTTCTCCAAGACACAGATTTATGTATTTTTTTATTATAATATATATCTCTGTTTACTTAACTATCAAGAATGGAGTGACAGGTTTGCATGGTGTCTGGCAGGCCTGCTGGACAGTCATGCAAGGTTCATGTCGAGAAAGGTGGAGACAGCTCAGCATCTGGGCAGGAACCTCCCATGTGGAAAATGGAAATGCAGGTGGTCTTGTAACCTGAAAAGAACTAGAATTTAGGTGTTTTCATTTATTTCTTCTCTTTCTTTGGAAGGTGACTGATGACTAAACCCTATCTATCATCACAGTTAAAACCAGATTCTTTATACTCCACTTTCTCTAAGAGCGAGATCTCATTGAAAAGTGCACCCCTGGCTTTAGACAGATTGAGTTCCCGGCGAGGCTTTCATTTCAGAGGAAATTCTCACCCCCATTCTCCTGTATACTCCAGGGAGGGCATCAGCCTCAATTTCACTGAGGAACTTCTAGAAATTGTTGTAGGTTTGTGTGAGGACAAGATCACATGATGAGAAACTGTTCTGCTCTAAATTGCAGGTTGTTCAAGGCAGGAACCTTCTTTTCAGTGTTACCTGGATAGAGCTCAGGGCAGGAGGATACTGTTCTTAGTTGGAAATTGCAGGCTTATAACTGTACAGGCAGTACCTACCAGTCAGGAAAACAGTGCTGATTTGAATCTTCACTTACTTCTGCTCAAGAGCAGTGAAGTCAAAGTTGGGAGTAACATGAAAGGGAGGGTATGAGCCATGAAAATTTAAGAATTACAGAAATGTTACTGTGTTCCCCAACCCTTACGTTACCCACAAGACGAGCTATTTGTAATGCTACCTCAGGGTTGATGTGAATATTAAAGCAGGCTAAAACAAGAGGAAGAGCATTGGGTAAGGTGGCTTATCAGTAACTGATGCTTGAAACGAGTTTAGTTGGTTAACCTGCTGAGAGGGGGCAACAATCCAAAAGTTATCTGAAAGGCTGGTGCATGCCATAGGGTCCTCCCACTGTAAACTTTCAGTAGGATATCTTATTCCTAGAGAAATAATTGTACCGTTACTTGCTTTAATATCTTCTCTTCTGTTAGCAGATGGTTATATCCTGTAAAGTAGCATTCCACGTGGCTAGAACTGGAAAGAGCCATAAAGTATATCCTGATAGCATGAAATTGGAACTTGATTTGAAAAGGTTATGCTAGATGAGGAAAATAATCCTGAACTATTTTTCAGCTACAATCCTGTAGTGTGTAACTGACTTTTTATACTCCTGTAAGCATAAGCTGTTTCAGAGGTGCTATATTTCTCAAAGTTTAGTTCCTTTGCCTGAAGTCTTCAAGAGGTCTCTTGGGAAGCTTGTACATTTTATTGTTTCTGGAACCTAGACAAACTGGAGTAAAAAAAGCATCAAGGGGTTCTGTGCAGGGTAATTAAGTGTGTGTATAATGTAGGAGATGTGGCTAGTCCCATTGAACTCTCTGGGCTTACACTTGTGCTTGCTTAAGTACATCCTGAAATACCCTGCTCAGCTGGGTCCTAGGAAATAAACTTGTCAATTCAGCTTCTTGGAAGCGATGTTGTTAGCTTGTTAGGTCATTTGTTTGGGTTTTTTTTTCTGCTGAAAATGTTTCCAGGTCAGTGTGTGGAGTGCACTGCTGTATAGTTTCAAAGAGACTTTGAAATAGTAGGAGTTTGGAAATACCAAGATAGTGCAAGAAGAAAACAGGGAAACATAATTCCTAAGAAAATATTTTTTAACCTGATAAAAGTTACATTTGAAGTTGTGGAGGTAGCAGTCTTCCAAATGTTTTTCCGTTTTCCAAAACACCTCTTCCAATCATGAAGCAGTGTGGTTGCTTGTATTCCGTGTTGATTTTAGAGGAAGCTACCTGCATTTTTTAATTTTTTGAGGCTTTAATAATGCTGCGCTTCAGTGTTTGCAGAGGAGATGGATATGGTGACTTGCCCTACGCACAACTGTGTGGAAGTAACATAAACATTGTGGGCTTTATCACTTCTCTTTGTAATCCTTACACCTGAGGAGTCCAACCTTTGTGGTCATGTGGATCACCTATTTTCATCCAGTGGTGGGAGAGGTCTGAATATTGCAGCTCTCTGCGCCATATGACTACACCTCTGCCCCTCATGTTGTGGAGGGGAAGGAGTAGAGGCAAGGTGGTAGCTAGCAGTGACTTACTTCCACCACCAAAATAATTTTGCCACCTGAATCTTTTCCTGTGGCAACCAAACAGCAAATATTAATTCCAAGCTATAAACTTAGGTTGGGAAGACTGAAGTTCTCACTGTTTGGCAGTTGTCTGTGTGAAGTGTCCTAAGGAGATACTCACTGCTTGAAAGCTATAGGTCAGGCATCCTCAATTAGAGTGAAAATGAGAATTAGAATGCAATGCTAATAACAAGCTGCAGAGATTCACACTGCTCCTGTCTAAAACAAGAAATAAAAGTTTATCACTACATTTAGTTGGAAGCAGAGCAGATGCAGTTTCCATTCAGCTTTTCTAAAATCTACCATGATGCTACTGGGCTCTCGAGTGTTGTCTCTGTAACTGGGGTTGCATCTGCTTGGATAATCTTCCGTATTTACTCTGAAAGGGAGCATTCAGAAAAGTTCAAAGGTGATGACTATCCTGAGTTTAAATTCTGGCCCATAACATTTTTATGTAACTCTAGTTCATAAATTGCTGCTGCTGAGCTTTTGAGCAATCTACTTTTTAAATCTTGGATGTTCTTGCTGGGGTAATCTTTGAATCAAGGATACCGTAGTTAAACAAAACTACTAGCTATTGCCAGGACTTTGGCACAAAAGTAAGCTTTTGTTAGCTATTTGCACCTGAGAGGCACAACATCTTTCTCTCCCATCTCTTCACTGGGTGTTTCTTAGTTGAAACCACTCTGTGGTCTTCAGGAATGAAGGAACATATTGCACATTCAAATTCCATATGTTCCTCTGGCTTCTTTAACAGTTTTGGCACATATTTGAGCCAGAATCAATTTGCTGGAATGTGGCACCCTGTAATGGTTCTCTGCAAAACAGATATGGTCAGCTTGTTTTTCAGTCCCAAGCTACCAGAGTCACCCTGACATAGAACCAGTCAACTTTAGCTAGAGCAACAGCCTCGATTTTTTGAACTCAATCTTTACCACTGATACAACTTTCTAGAAAGGGAATTATTCATGCAATCATTTGCTAGTAAATCTGACAACAGTTTCACAAACACTGTCCAAGCCTTTTGCCTCTTTAAATTCACCCATTCAAAAAAACAAAACAAAACAAAACAAAACAAAACAGAAGGCTGTAACAATTTTATGAGAGTAGATTTAATGAAATCTGCCTCACCCTTCAGTAATTCTGCCTGACAAGAAGAGCACTAGGGAAAGAAAGCTTACATAGTTTAAACACCAGGTGAGGCAACCTGTGATCCAGTGTAGACTTTCAGTAGTTTGTGCAAGACAAGAAATATAGGAGAAAAAAGAACTTACGGGCAGCCCCTTAAGTTTCATAAAGCAATATCACTCAAGCGTATCCAGAGCTGTGGAGACCTTTAAGAGTTTGGGATTTTTACAAGACCAAGGAACAGGAGCTCTAGAGACTCCAAGACAGACTCAAGGTCCTCATAAACCTTATAAATGTTGCAAGACCTTGAAAGTTGAAGGAAAGTCAGGAAGTCTGTAGGATTCCACACTGCCTTTTTTTTCTGTTTCTTTATAAACTTAAAATTAACATTTCCTTTGTCTCTTACAAGTCTTTGACAGAACAGATAGGTAGCATACTCTAGGATTTGACTGCAACTGCAGGTCTCCTGGCTGTCACAGAGCAACAGACCTAGATCCCTTGAAATTCTAAATATGAATTAGTTACTTAAACCTTTAAAGAACACTTCCTCTCTTATGTTGCTTCAGAGACAGATTGAATGAAAATTCATGTGCAAAGCAAAGGTCACAGTAGCTGTGTTAGTTGAAGTATTACTCCACTTTAAATACTGCTGCACAAACACATGCGCAAATTATGCCAGAAGACAATGTTTGAAGTCAAAAAGTTGAGGGTGCCAGTTGGGAAATGTCAGGATTGAGATTGCCTGCTCGGCCTCCGTCCAGCTAGGTGTGCATGTGATACAGTCACAAGACCCACAGGAGAGTTAATAACTTTTTTGTGCAACTATTCATTTTGAATTTTCTTTCTGGCTTTGGAATGTGACCACAGGCTTATCAAAGGCACTGCCCAGATCCTTGTCTGAACACAGTTATTAACTTCCTGGTGGCTTTTTCCTGAGGCCCTAATCCTGCCACAGTTTGAGTGCTTCAGGCAATAGGCAGATCTCAAGGAGAAAACATCAGTGTCCCAAGATCATTTCGAATATATTGGCTCTTTCTTCAGGGAGAAGGTGACACAGACATATCTCTCTTAACAGTTCCAGAAACATCCACTCACAGATGTGTCACTAGGTAAAACACATGGGATTTTTTGTCTTTCCTGGAGGCCAATGCACAATTCATGTTCACGCAGCACAAACTAAGCAGATATTTAAATCTACATGCTGTGGCATGGTAGTCACTCATCTTACTGTACAAGTTCTTTGTTTATCAGACACACTATTTGTGCTTTCTGCTATCAGTCCCAGATGCCTGCATCGGGGACATTAGTATGAACTGACAGTCAGACATGGATGTATACAACAACTAAATTCTCTCTTTGTAGTGCTAGCTTGTTAGGATTTCATCTAGCAAAAGATGGGATATAACTTATCCTTGGCACCAAAAGAGGCTTTTTCCTTCACAGCAGTCTGAGGCTTGTGATTTTTTCTGCTATTGAGTTTTCTGGCTTTCAGGACTGCTTTTTTACAGTAGCAAGTGAGGATTGTTCCTTTTAACCCTTCATCTCTTATGCTGCTACTAAATATGACACGCTGACTTCACTGAATCTCATCATGAGCCTATAAGAGGATTCATTTCAGTCAGGCATCAATTCCTGCTTGCTTACCTGCTTTAATCTGCTCTATTTACCTGGTTTAAAAGTCAGATAAATACCTTTTTAAGACCTCTTGAGATAAATGGGTAGCATGGAAACCTAAGGTAAATAGGCATTAGAGTTTTTTAAAAAAATCCAGCATTTTGGGCTGCAAGTTCAAAACCCAGCTCTTGATTCATCAGTACTTTGTGTGATCAAGAGACACTGCTGCTGACTGCTTATAGTGAAGCAAGAAAATGCTTGCAATTAGTGACCAATACAGTTTAAATGTCCTTTTCAGCCTTTACAGAAATTGTGACAGAAAGATAGTCTGGTACTTCAAGGCAGCACTCAGGTGTCTTCTCCATGTTACATGACCACCTTCTCTTTCTTGCAGTTCCCTCTTTATGCCTTACACACCAGCCATGCAACTCATTCACTGCTAGCTCCCTCAAAACTTACGTGTCTTACGGATAGGAGACTTGTTTCATCATGAGAACTGCTGAGTAGTGAAGGAGGTGTGGAATGGGGCCTTGTGAGAAAATAGCATTTCTCTAGCTCTTGAATGGTATCACTGTGTTGTATAAGCAACTGTCAATTTGACATTTCCCAATATTTGTGTGAGCATACATCCTTAACAGTGCTGACACATTTTTACATACTATTACCTAGGCTTATCTGTGGGAAAAACTTTGTATCTGACATTACATCTGTACCCAAATAGTTCCTCAAAAGAGTGAGAACCATTAAGCCCACCAGTCTGCTCCCTGTTAACTGGGTTATCAGGCCAGCTGTCCAGCACAGTATGTATGTGCTTCCTGGGGACCAGAAAAGAATTCAGAGACTCACATGGCGAGTGGGTTTCAAAGATCTTTGCTGACAGCGGAGAACTGTAAAGGTTCAGGATTCCATGTTCCTTCCTGTCTGTTTCATGCAAGTGTGATGCTTTTTTCCTTTGTTCTTTGTTCTTACCCTGGTTCCTAGCTGCATTACTGGGGTTTTTTTCCCCAGCAGCTGCTTGATTTTCCCTTTCCTTACTGACCTAGTTTGAGTCTTCTTTTCTAGAAGGTCCTAAATCCCCAACATGCTAATCCCTCTCCTTACAGCCCAGTTTTTTCTTCTGTCTTTTGCCAAGTAAGGCTTAGGTAATTTTCCAACACGTTTCTCTCACATTGCTGATTTCCCACCGTAAAGGCCTTTTGCAGTTTTCATGCCTGTCCTTCTTTAGCCCTTTCTCCTGTCCCTGTGTCTTAGCAAACTATTCCCAAGTTTCTTGTACTGCACCTTCTTTTCAGATCAATCACTTTCTCACCTCAGTTCCTCCCCTTCTTGCCCAAAAGAAGGGCACTTGTAAGAGACAAAGGAAATGTTAATTTTAAGTTTATAAAGAAACAGAAAAAAAAATAATTCTGTGTAACAAGATCATGTTGTAAGATGTGGCACTGGTGTAATTATCTCCTCTCCTCCTGGCTCTTCTCTTGATTCTCTGTGCCAGATCTGTCAGGTAATGAAGACACATAGAGAACATGAATTTTCAGTATAAAGCCTACAGAGTTTTCTGTGTGGGGGCAAAACAGTATGGTTTTCCCTAACGATGCTCTCAGACACAGCTGACCTGTTTCAGCTGAAATAACTAAGGAAAGAAAAAAATACAGCCTGAGAGAGGTCACTGTCATAAGAAAAAATCACACCAAATGTTTGAACTGTTGCCAAGTCATAAGTTGTAAGCAATTAAAATCAAGATGTTTTAATGAGACAAGTCTGTGATTCCAAAGTAAATCTGCCCTATAGAATTTTTTTACTTTCTTTTCTCTGCCTGGTTATGATTTGTTGTTACAGTTTGATAGCCATGTTACTAGTAGGCAATTACAAAAAGGAGGAGTTGTCATTACTAGGATTTCATAAATCTTACAGATATTTTTTTCTTTACAAACTTCTTGATCATCCCTAAAGAGAAATAAGTGGAGTTTAGCTGAACCATATAAGTTACAAATTAGTCTAACATGTCCAATTAACATTTCTCTCTAGTGCTTTTGAAACTATGGCCTCATTAAATGCATCTTAATAAACATTGCTTTGTATAGGAGAAAAAACTGTAAAGGTGAAATGAGATGTCCCTGTAAAAGAAAACTAAAAATACAATTTGATTGCCATAAATAAGTAGGGAAGGGGGACTGTATTATCTTCCAAGTTTGACTTTGTATATGAAAATATTCTGTTTTACTTACGGGGTACTAAAAGTAATGGACGAATTTGTCTTCAAAGACTTGTCAGAAAGGTGAAACCTGTACTTGTATGCAGTTAGTCTAAATAGTGTACAATTTAAAAAATCATTCTGAAATATCTAATGTATTTCATGATGGACATTCATTAAAGTAGAGCCTTCCTAATCTGTTTTCCTCTCTGCTCACAAATCATGTGGTCTGAATTTTTTAGATGTGCATTCAAGGGTTTGGATCCTCAAATGGAAGCAGCCTCTGCCCATTAAAAATATGCTATTGTGCTTCTTTTAGTACGTGTTTAAAAACAAATGGTGGAAGGCAGAGATTGCTGTAATAACCTCTCCTGTCCACCATCCGGGCTAGAAGCAAGCGGAGGGAAGGAGCAAATAACCCTCATATCTATTTAGTAAATGATGGGAAAAAAGGATTGGTCAAATCTTTCCACTTTGCATGAGGGCTATCCAGATGTGCCATGAAATGCAGCGTGAAAGAGAACTGCCATCTCTACTACCTGCCCATACCTCTGGTCAGCTGGAAGTCAAGAGATCTTTCAGTAAGTTGGCTTATCTGTTACTTAGTGTGCTGGTCAACAGCAGACTAACAAGGATAATGAAGTATCCTGATTTGTGCTGGTCTGAAAAAAAATTGAGCAGGTAGCTGAAGTACTAAAATTCAGAGAGCAGGTGTGAAAGTTTTACAAAGAGGATGATAATTAAGCTTCTTGGAGATTAAAGGATCTTCTGCATGTGCCATGCAATTCAATGCAAGAGAAACTCTGTAGTCAGAAAAAATCCAATTAAAAAAATTCAGCCTTGGATTTGGTTTAGTGGCGTTGCAGTCATCCAAGAGACTAAGGAACAGATTTGATTTTCTTTATATTACAGAGAACTTGGGCTGTAACCCCAAAAGCTGTCTCTAAAAGGGCCCATCTCTAAGGAAATAACAGCAGCAGCAAAGGTTCCATTCTTGCTTCTGTTCCAGGGAGATGAAAACACTCATAAAAAATCCAGAACCAAACTACTCCATCCTCTTGACTTTTTTTCATCAGTATGACACACCCAGACTGTGCCTGACAGGTTAGGCCACGGGGAGAAAACCCGAGAATCCCACAGATCACTTCATGGAACACCTGTACTGGGCATAAACTAAGAGGTTACACTGGGATGCAGTAGGGCAGATTTTCATCCCTTTACACTAAGGTGTGTGGTTCATTCATCATTTTACAGAACATTCATGCTGAAAAAGGATGGATTTTAAAGTATGAATATTTTTAGGTATTTTGCCTAAATATGAACTGTCTCAATTAATGGCGTTCTAGTGCAAAACCAGTGTGAATGAGATCTGAAGCAGATCCTGTGAGATTGCCTCATGTAGGATTCAGCACATGGGAGATGTGTACTGCTCAGAGAAGACAGTACAAAGGCCCTTGAGCTGGAAATGTAGGTAGGGAAAAAATCAACATCTAAGCTGAATGAGTTTATCTTGAAATCAGCATGGTTACTCAAAGATAATTACACCAGTGCCACATCTTACAACATGATCTTGTTACACAGAATTATACTTCTGATGGTGTTGCTCAGCTGTGCAGTGAGTGAAATGTTATGTTCTCTGTGCATTTGCTATTCAAACCACATTCCCCTACAGTAATTCTAAACACCCATAATAACCTGTCTTTGCATCTTTTTTCTAAATGCATGATTACTGTGCTTTGTTCATTTAAAGAGATCATTTCGTAGCCCATAAACTCAATATTTGTCTGAGTGGTTTGGCGAAACAGTATTGATAAAAAATGCTGTGTGTGCTAGCCTATGTTCAGCCAAAAAATCATCGGGTTTTTCTTTTTTTTAATCAATTCATTGGTGACTCACATTAGTGGTGTTTGACCTTCCGTGAGTCTCACAATTTTAATTTGTAAGGAAACTGGCCAGAATATTCTGACAGCTATTATTGATTGGTCGTGTTGCTATTTCAATGTAGATTCTGGAGGACCCTAACAAAATGATGTTCCTGTGATAACTGAACATGCATTCAAAATAAATCAAAGGCAAGCACCTGACTGCAGGTTTCATTTAAATCTTTCCTGTTTTCTTCTTGGAGGAGAAGAGGGTGGTAGTGATTTTATGAAGAGTACTTCTTTACTTTGAGGGTGCCAGAGCACTGTAAGAGGCTGCCCAGAGAGGTTGTGGAGTCTCCTTCTCTGGAGATACTCAAAACTCGCCTGGATGCGTTCCTGTCCAACCTGCTGTAGATGAACCTGCTTTGGCAGGGAGGTTGGACTAGATGATCTTCCAACCCCTACCATTCTGTGAGTCTGTGATTCTCTAGACCATTCACTAGTTTCATCTTTAATTGCAATTCTGACACTAGCAGAAAAGTCATGGCTCACTGCAGCCATAAAAAGAGTGCCGAGCCCTCCTGAAGAGATGAGTAATGAAGGATATGACAGCTTCCCAAGGTTGCAGGTAAAGCTGTGGCAAGCTGAGGTTTCTTCCTTCCTCTTATGTGCCTCCAGACATTTCTTCCCTGGCTGATAAAATTGCATTTTTACATGCAGAATCCACACCAGTATAAAAGCACTCTTTCTTGGAAGCGAGTCAAGTCATGTGGTGACCCAGACCCTCAGGTTACTTGCATGAAATTGGAAGCAAAGTAGAGCTTTGCCAATAGACAAAATTGGCTGTAGGGCATCAGAGGCAATGAGGTTCTCGGGAGAAAAGAGACAGACAGTGGGGGAACAGAGATGGGGATGCTAATGAGAAAGAAAGAGCTTTCTAGGGTGAGGTTTCCTATTGTATTACACACAAGCATCTATAACCCATATTGCCTCTGAGTTATAGGGTTAGTTTCACTTTTTTCTGGCAGGAAATCCAAAGGTTATATACATGAAAAGATGGTAATATGTACACCTTGAGGCAGAGCTTTGGGACTTGTTTTATGTTGCTTAGGAAGTCCCTCAACACTTTCTTTAAAAAATCCTAGTTGGGTTTTTCTTTATCCTTTATTTTATATCCAAAAGCTATTGATGATTCAGGTCATCTTGCCTGAGTTCTTAATTGAAATCTAAAGGCTTCAAGCAGCTTAAATAGAAAAGAAAAAAAAAAAAAGAAAGAAAGAAAGAAAGAAAAAGAAAACCTGGACTGCAGACACACTGAGCCTGTGGTTTCCCCTCTGACATTAATTTGATTTTGGCACAACATTCCTCATAGCTGCGAAGAAAATCTAAAACAAACTCTCCCTGCAATTCCTCCTGCCATTTTTTGTCTTGGGGAGGCCACCAGCAACTTGTAACTAGTTGTTGTTATTCACATTTATCTTCCTCATTTTAAAATAAATGCTTAATCTAGGTATTAAATACCCTGGAAATGCATTTTTAGCTAAATGTATAGTTTTATTTTGCTTGTTGAATATGCTCTGCTAGGCAATTCTCTCCACAGAATTTAGTAGTTTTTGCATGCACATGAAGCTGCATCTAATCCCTAGCTACAGCAGTGCTGCAGTGTGTTGTCATCTGAAGTGTTTAGGACAAGAACAAGAACTAGTGATCCTTTATATCAGCTGTCAGGTGCCTTTCATGAAGTTAGCCAAGGCCTGGTCCAAGTCTGTTTGACTCAGCAGGAAGACTGTAATTGATATCAGCTAGGATTTAAAATAGGAGCCAAGGACGAAAAATCTAGCTCTTACCCTATGTTTGAAGAGCTTTACTTATAGGGAAATAAATGGCAGACCTGTGCTTCTTTGGCCCCTCCTCAGTTCTCACCAAATGGATGCCAAGTTTATACCAACAAAAATGTCTTCTGCCAGCATAAAAGTCTTCTGGTTTAAGCACTGTTTGCTGCACTAAATCAATGTGTATTTCATTGTCAGTATAACAGGATCTATGTTAGGGATTCTACAGCCAACTCAGGGCTGAAGTGTAGAAAAGAGCTGTATTACAAGGACCTAACTCTGATGCACATTATTTAAAAATAATGCTGTTTAATTGCGCCCAGTTACCACTCAGTCCTCTCCTGTCTACTAATGAAAAGAGAACATAGAGTCATAGAATCATAGAACTGTTTAGATTGGAAAAGACCTTAAGATCATCGAATCCAACCGTAAATATGCCAGACCCATTTTCTCTTTGCTCCTCTGCTATAATATTTCTCTTCCATTCCTTCCTCGTTAGCATGGGAAAATGGTGTACATGCATGAAATTACCAGTTTTGTGATAAATTTTGGAGGTCGTCCCAATCTGGATCTAGATCACAGCAAAAGCCTCCACCCTCGAGCGTGCTAGAGAAACTCCTAGACGAGCAGCCACCGTGCATTTCATTTGATTTACTTTTTGGCTTTCACATGAACAGACCAGATTTCAAGCGTTAGCATTTGATGTTATAAATCATGGCAAGACATTGGTGCTGCTGGTCTGTTTCAGTGCGTTCTGCCGTTCTGTAGTTGGATAGGGAATGTGGGAGAAGTATCAGCTGCTATGTTTAAACTAGAAAACATCTGCAAAGGGAAAGCAAAGAAGAAAGGATGTGTCCTTTCTGTCCTTCTTTATGATCCCCCTTGCAGGAGGAATGGCTTTTTTGAGAGTTCTGTAAACTGCCTCACGGTTAAACCCATGATTTTAAGAACAGTGAAAACTTTGGCAGTTTATGCTAAGGTTTTTCTTGTGGCTCCCTTCCACCTTCCCCCCGGTAACTACCTAAGTCTGCATTTTTTTAATTTATTTTTTTTTTAAGCATTTTCAGGCAAAATTATTCTGCCACTTGCAGGAATGAGTTTAGAGAAAGTTGTTTTACCTATGATGAGAAAGTTGGAGAATCTTTTCTTTGTGAAGATGTGTCTTTTTGAAGCACTGGAACACGGACATGCAATGCAGGAGGTATTGGTTAAGGGAGAGAAGGCCCTTTTCATGAAAGTCTCTTCTGCTTATCCCAGTGAAAATCCACCCAGACTTAGCTACATTTGGAAGTCTTTGAAAGGGTTCAGCGTGCTCAGGAGAAGCAGCATTCAGTGACAACTCTTCCAAAAGATTTTGTGTATATTGGGGAATGTTTTTTCTTGTCATTGCAAAGTTCCTTTCAGTTCAGCTCTTTGGGGATGGGAAACGCAACAATTAAAGACGCAGCCTTACTCAGGTGCCTTGGAGCCATATGTGTTATGATATAGATTTTAACTGGAATGATTGCATACATTTTCCCTTCATCAGTCACCTGCTGTGTAGTACTAAGTGATCTGGAAAACAGTCAAGTGAGACAAATGTTTTAAAGACTAGTTTGTCTCATCTTAATGTAGATGCCTAAAGTAGGGCAGGTGAAACACATTTTTTAAACACCAGTTTTCTCTGATGGTTGTAGAGGAAGTTTAAGCCTCTAGATCAGGTGTAGCTACCTCAGGTCTGCTCTACAGATGCCCACGTTTTGGTGCAGTGAATCCCAGTGCAGGTGTCTCAGATCGGCCTCTCTGATATAATGGATGCTTTCAACCTTCATTTCTTTGATCCTCATTTGTTTATCTATACAGTGGGGAAAACGCCATGCTTTTGCTGTAAAGGGTGGTTATAAGATAAAATCATTAATAAATGTGTGTTGTAATTAATATTCAGAGGCTGTACCATATAATAGCTCTCCCCCACCACGTATGCTCAGAGAAGGATGAGAAGACTGTTTAGTAATTAAGGCATGAGCATGGAAAAAAAAAAGTGTTGCTACTCATTAAATAGTCACTGTCTACCTTCCACATGAGGCTCTTGAAGAAAGAAGAATATGTGATTATTTAATTAAGGAAGAGAGGTAAAAATAAGTTCATCCAGGCAATATTCATTCTGGGGTTCATTAAGTTTGAAGTGCTTTGTGCCCACATGGTGACCGTAATATTTTCCTTTTAATGTTTGTAAGCAGACACTTCTGAGCTTTTTTTTTATGTGCATGTATTTTTATAATGATTTATATTGATGTTCTGCTGGTTTTAATCAACTCCTAGTTCATTTGAGTTTTTACAATTCATATAAGCACAGTCTTTCTGTTACGGTCAGCTCAGCAATGTTGAATGGAATAGCCACCTTCTGAGCACCGTGACCTCTAATTTTTCAAGGGCTTTACAGCTCAGGCAAATTTGGGTGTATTTTCACTGGTATTAAAAATAAAAATTTAAAAAAAAAAAAGGAGAGAGAAAGAAACACACCCTGAAGAGGCTTTTCACAGTTTCTCCTTTACACGAAGCCAGTAATTACTGAATTACAAATCTGTGTACCTTATGAGCATTGGAACATCTTCAAAAAGAAAAGTCATCAGACAGGAGCATGAGAGGACCTGGAGTCCCTCCGAGCTTGGCAGCAGGAGATGCTCTGGCAGGAGGTAAAATGGCTTGTCCCAAAGCAAAAGAGGAGCCACGTAGGAACCTTGCCAAGGGTGACCCTGGCAGCAAGCTGGCAGGCTGCCTGCTGCTGCAGCAGATGAAAGAGCGCACTTCTCATTGCTGGGACTCTGTCAGTTATGGGGTGCTTGGGTTTCTAGAGGTTATTGCTTGGTTGGCATTTTGGGAGAAGAAATGCGGGGAATTGTTTTTGCTGGAAATGTACACTGCAGAGAACGGGCGATATTGAGACCTTCTTTTACTTTAAATGTGTGAATACTCCCAGTAGTCCTGTTTCTGTGTTACTTGGAACAAGCACTGGGAAGGGAAAAGCTAGAAATATATAGGCAACAGGTAAGCAATCCTGGATTATTTTTGCAATGTGGGATCAAAGAGCATATGTTCAAAACTGTGGCTTCTGTGTTGGATTTGAGGGCAATTTACCTAAATTACTTTCTCAGTTTCTTTGAAATGTTTTTGCTGAACTGCTGCTCAGGCAATACCAAAGCGGAAAGAGAGGGCAGTTAATAAACTTGTTTCCTGACTCATTCTACCAAAATTCTGTTTTATGAGTGGTTGGCATTGAATGGCAAACATCCTGTGCAACCCTTGAGAGCTGCAGAACTCTCACTCCACTCCTCAGTGCATAAATATCCGGGTCAGATCTCAGCCTTCTGCATGGCAGCATTTTATACCGTGGCTGTGTCAATGCACCAATTATTTATAAGCCAGCTGTGCTAGAGCGCAGGTTATTGAAAAGAGACCAAAGGTTTTAGGGGAAAAAGTGGTACTGATAGTACGAACTTGTAGCATCAGAAATTCCTATTACCTGTTACGGACAACGATGTAGAGTTTTAATTTTTCTTTTCTTCTGGTTTATACTCACCTAATAGGCTTTGCAGAGGAGTGGTTTGCACTGCTCTGAAACCTCCTGCCTGTTCAACCAAAGCAAGTCTGTTGATTTCAATGTTAGCAGAAGCACACTCCAAGTCGTCTTTCCACGGCAGAGACTGCGCTTAGCTTGTGTGCAGGGGTCACTAACACATACAAATAAGAAGTAATCGTGAATGTATGAGACAGTGTGGCTTAGTACAGAGGACCCTTGAGCAAGGTCTAGTCATGCACCTCAAGTATGCCAAACAGCCCAGCCACATGGGAGTGGGGCTGCACTTGAGTCAGCCCTCTGGTGAGAGGCAGAAGTGGCTGTCGCAGGCACGGCGCCTTGCTCGTGTGGCTCTGCCACTTCCAGGGCTTCAGCTCCCGCTGGGGTGATGGGGAGACAGGGACAGCTCAGGTATCTCACTACCACAGCATTGACATGTCCTTACCTGCCTTAACTGTTCCGTGTGCATGTCAGCTCAGGATGTCCAAACTGTCCAGGGCACACCTTTGATCTGAAGCTTTTGGGATTATCTGAGATGTCGTTATCCTGGTAGAGCCCTGGGCAGATGGGAACTGTCAGCTTGACGCAAAGTTTTTGTGTTCGCAGTGTTTGTTCCCATCTGTCAAGTGCTGGCAGTGAGGGGCTTTGTGCTTTGTAGGCTTTTGAAGAGAATTCAATCCCACTCTTAATTATTACTGTTCCCGTTAGATGGAAACTTAGGGTCATTATGCCAAATAGACATAATTTATGGGTACTGCAGCACTTTATATTATCTATAGTAGTGTGTACTTACAGGCATACTTTTGAGGCTAGCAGATGCAGAATTTGACACACCAGCTGTGTCTTAGTTTGCAGGCAGAGATGCAGATTGTGTTGTCCTTATTTGTTCTGTTTGTTATGATTGGTCAGGTACAGAATCATGCAAGAGCTGGGGTGTTCTGAAGATATCAAAGTTCTTGTGTATTTTATTTCCTGTCCTATTTGAAAGAGAAAATAAGTACGGAAAGCTCTTTTTACATATGTATCTATCAGGTTGCCCGCACAAGTTCTAGATTCCTCATCATTGAAAGTGTTCACGGTCAGGTTGGACGGGGCTTTGAGCAACCTGATCTAGTGAAAGATGTCCCTGCCCATGGCCAGGGCATTGGACTAGATGATCTTTAAAGGTCCCTTCCAACCCAAACCATTCTATGATTCCGTGGTTCTGTGATTTTATCTATGCTTTGTGCAATAAAGAAAATAGTGTTTTGTATTGCAGGGTCTCAGCAGAGGACTTTACATATTATTTGCACCATTGGGGGGGGGCAAGGCTTTTTTTTATTTTGGGAGATGGTTTTTAAAAGTGGTTTATTTGTGATGGAATGAAATGCAGGAACCATTCTATCACTGCTGACTTCTGCAAACATTTAGCAAACAACCTAATGCTCTGGAGTTTTTCAGGGCAGTTTTCAGGAGCCATCCTTCAATAGAAAGGCAGCGTTTGAAGCCCAGGTTGCCAAACTAACCATAAAGTTGTATTTATAGACTCCCAAGTTCTGAAACCAATGTGCTGCCATCAGGGGTGGAGATTTGAGTTTTCAGTAGTTCTTTAAGTGCTCCCTGAATTTTCTATGTAGTATTTTTTCAGGGAACAAAGGAAAGAAATTGCAGTCTGCGGACTTATCTAAAATGCATTCGGACTAGCTTGAAAAAGGCAGATCCAGTATCTTCTGTACATGGCTTCCACCATGTCCCCTCTCTGTTGTAAATTCAGCAACAGAGAAATCGGTTTTAAGTTAACAGGACACGCAAAAAGAAGGATACAGATTGATTAAGAGGTTGGGATTTAATACAGCTTTTGAGCAGAGAAGGGACCTAGTAAAAATGAGAGATATCTGAGCATGAAACGGAGTTAGTAGGAAGAATGAGTGCCCCAAGAATTGGAGAAAGTCTTTTAAGTGAAAGAGGTTTAGGCGGCCTTTTAGGCAGTCTGAACATGAGAGAAAGTCTGAGGAAGTCCACAAGGGGATTTTTAGTACATCCCCACCCACGCTGGTGTGAGCACTCTGAAGGCAGGGATGGTTCTTGAGCTGGTTAGCAGGCATTTCTGAGCAGAGAAGGATGATGGGGCTAAGGTTGCAAAGTATGAAATTAGGTGAAGGCAGCTCCTAAGCTTTTGATTTGAAGAACTTGGCTGAATTAGAGGCATATAAAAGAACTGCAGGAATTAGGCAAGAAGAGGAAAACAGAAAACCGTGCCAGTCAGTTGACAAGAATACGAAATTGCTTGTGTATAGGGGAGGAGATAGGCGGCACATTTGTTTAGAGAATAATGTCTCCGTCTTCCATTCTGAGGTTGAGAGGTCCCTCTGATTTCACTATCACTCATTCTGCTGGCATCCTTTTGAAATTAGTCCTATTTTTCATTTTTGAAATCTGGTTATTCTAAAGGTGAGAGTCTGTAAAATGCCATTGGTGGCTTTTTTGCTTAGCAGCAATTCCATGTTTTTCTGTAGACTCCCTGAGCTTTCTTTCAGTTAGTAGCCCAGCAGCTCCAGTGCCATGCTGTTACCAACAATAAGGAAAAAGACTGTTTTGTGGTTTTTTAGTACTGTTTTTGCCCCTCTAAATCAAGCTGAGCCACGTAAAATTAGAACAACTGTTGTGCATTCTACAGCCTGCCTGAAACACACAGATACTCCATAATCAAGGGAATACTAGGAGCACACGTATTTTATGGTAGGCTATAGGTTGGGCCTTGGAGGCTGCCACTGACTCTTTGAACAGGAGCAATATTTAATTTTTAAATAGCTGTTTTAGTGTTAAAGAAACTTCCACCCTCTCTCCCCCAATATTGTTTGCAATATATAATACCAGCTTACTGTGTTCCAAAATAAATTTTAGGGTAAAATCTCACATGTCATTAAGCTTATTAGTATTTTTTGTATTCTAGCTCTCAGGGGAGAATTAGAAACACTGTCAATGACTGTTAGCTTTTCAGACATCATTATCAGAGCTTGCTAGCTGGCATTGATTCTAGTTTTCCTGTAAGATCTCAGATGAGAAAAAGGTTACTCTGCTAAATGAAGCATGAACAAAGCTAGGGTGCAAACATTACGCAATATTAGTAGAACAGAATACCAAGGCTGGTACTGTGCATCAGTGCCCTGTGTGTGGTTTACTTATGACCTTTACAGTCACAAAAGTATGAGGAATCAAATAATATGCTCTGAATGAGTGGTAATGGTGCTACCCAGCTGTAGGGCATCTTGAATGTTGTTCCTGTGCCCTTTAGACACTGCAGAAGTGTTCCTGCCTCTCCTCCTTGCTGCTACTTTCCCTCTAGAAACCATTGACCCATGATCCCAATCTCAATTTCTTAATTAGATCTTCTTAAAAAATATGTAATTAATATTCCCTTTTTGGCAAAATGGAGATTAGGGATTTGTTGAGATCAAATTATCTTTGGAGTACAAGGAAAGGGTATTACATAAATAAGCAGCCTCCCACCCCCAAAAATTTAGTATTTAAATAACCATCAGTCAGCTCTGAGTGTGTAAGGGAGACTTGGCTAATCATCTAGTTGGTATTAAATTTGAGTGAATGAAAATGCCCCTACAAAGGAAATTAAAAACGTTAGCAAGATAGCCTAAGGAATATTTTAGGATGTGGCTGAAAAACAGTGCCAAAAGTGAGCTTTTACATCTCTCTGCATCTGTGACCTGTTGAACTACAAACTTAGGGAAAGAAGAGGAACGGTGTTAGTGGAGAGGCGCACAGAGGAAGAAGAAGGGTGGAGAAACGCTTCCCCACTCCCAGCAAGTCTTTCTCCTACACGGTAATGTAACTAGCCATTTCTGGTTATGGCTCTTGTTTTGCTGGAGACCATGGAAAAGGCAGACAATTGGAGGAGGTCTACCACCTCTTGCTAGGGCAGAAAGATATCCAGGTGTCATATGACCTGATCTTAATGAGGCTTACTGCTCTGAAAATATAATTTGGGTGTCCCATTGTTCTAATTAACATTATGCTTTCTTGGCTAGTCTGAGCATGAGGCACACAGGTACAGGGTATAAAAATTAGGGTTGCAGAAAAAGAGAAGATAAAGAATTGGGTGTACTGACAAGAACTGAATGGACAAAAGAAAGCTCTTACCTGAGGGAGAGATTGCTCTACTTGCTATCTGTGGGCTGCAAAGATTTTGTATGAAGGGAACAAAGAAAGATGTGAGGAGCAGGAGAGCACACTTTTTTGACCAAGAAAAATTATTTCTGTGAAATACTGGCTTCTAGTTTGACAGGAGTGAGACACATTTACATCTGTGAATGCATTGCTACAAAAGCATTAAAACTTTGCATTGGGAGAACTGCAAGGTTTGAGGAACTATGCATTTATTTACTGATCTGAACCAGCACAGACTTGCTTTTTTTTTTTTACTGCTTTCAGTCAGAGAATTACAACAACAGAGAAGGCTACATGGACCTGCTATATACCATTTTAAGGTGAAAAAATTGTTAGCCTGTGGGCATGTAATAGGGAAGAAGCTTGGTGAGATAGTAAGGTATCCACTTGTTTGTCACTCACATCATTGTTAGAAGATAGAGCAGCATCCAGGCAAGATCAATAGCAGTCTTGTGGAGCTGTGTGTTTCAATTGGTTCAGCTGGCTCTTTAAGGTCAAAATCTGTTTTGACATCTTGCCTCCTTGTCTGGCTCTTTTAAGCTGCTCAAAAAAATTATTTGTACCTTGTGTTGCCATGACTTCTGAAAAAAAATAAGAAAGCACCCAAAACCTTCCAGTTAGAGCACAGATGCAGAGCACAGATAGTAGCAACAGAGCTCAGTGTTCCTACAGGAACAAGCTCACAGTATAGCAGCACTTCCCAGCTTTAAGTAAGAGAAGGCTTTGGAAAGGGGAAAAAAGAAAAAGCATCATAAACTGTTTCACATATAGATCTTCTGCTGCCTAATACAAGCAGCTCACTTTTTGGCTTCCCTACTGTGGGAATCCTAAAGAGGTTTTCTGTCCTGCATCACCCACCAGTTGTTTAGCTCGATTCAACGAGCCATGAGGATAGGTAAGGATTAGCAGATACATACATTTGCAAGGACATAAAGAAACACTTTATCGGGCTAAAAAATATTTTTTTTCAAATTTCAAAATCATTTGTGTTTATCTTTTGAGGTGAGGGAGGTTGGTGACACTGCTTACTTTATCCAAAATTTTTTATATATCATATCATATATTTACATATCATAAAAGTATATTCAGAATAAAACCCCTTGTTGCCAGTGATTTAAGCTGTCAGGTAAAAAAGGTATGCTGCTATCTAGCTGAAGAGATCTATTAGCATGCAGAAAGCAATACTGCTTCCTCTGGGAGTTTTTAATCAAGCCTCTTGTACTGATTGAGATGCAGTGCTTAAAAGTGAGAAAAATGATTAACAAAATAAAAAATCTAGAGCGTTTTTCACGCAAACATTCATCAGTATATCTTATGTAATTACATAGCCAATAAATCAGCATCGTATGTAAGTGCTTCAGTCACGGTGTAAATATCTTAATGACTGAAACATCTTCACACATGAATAATTTATACCTGTATGATTCATTTTTCACATTCATGCTTTACTTCAACATGATAAACTAATCCTTCTCTGTCAGGGAATGTGTGCTTGATTATTGCCTTCTGATTTCTATTCCTTGTGTTTATTTTCCACAGTTAGACACACTCCATTTCTTCTTTACTGGTTCCTCTAATGTAGTTATCTTATTTATTCATTCTGGCTGCCTTGGTTTGCCTTCCCTGTGCATTTCAGCAGGCACATGGGAAATAACACTAGGGCATAAGCTGATCATGCATTTCTCAAGTAACTCCGGAGCAGCATCTTGAAAGATTTACTCATTCACAACAGATATTTGCATTTAGTTTCCTCTCCTCTCCTCAAGGCAATTGTTACAGAAAGAACATGGAATAGGCCAATAACAAGTTGAGCTTTGCCATTTTCTGTATCGATATGCGTTCAAACCTTAGTCACGGTACTGGTGACAAACATTGTTTGAGTCTTCTTCCCATATGTTTGTAAGTGCGAGCTTGTTTGTAGCTCCAGAAACCACTGGAATATTCAAGAATTAAATAATTGTTTCTCAGCACAGGAATGGGACTTGGGAATTCTTAAATTCTACTCTGCTACACACGCTTATCTGGCTATACGCAAGTCTCTGTGTGAATCCTGTCTTACTTAGACCCTTAACCAAGGCATCTAAGACCAGGGGTTTGATTGTCATAACCTCCTCCTTTAGTTACTAGAGAAAGACAGGTAGCTGCTGAGGGCAGTTCATCCAGCTTTAAAGCTATTTAGTGCCTGAAGCTCCAGGCAGGAATGCTACTGGGTGGACTCTCTTCTTTTGGATCACAATTTAAAGTTTGTTTCAGATTTTTGGAGCAGCTTATTTTGGTAGCAACTGTGGAAGTTCAGCTTTTAAAAAGTCAGTCCCAGTTGGACACAAAAATGCATCTTTCAGATTTAACGGGCACTTTCAAACCCTCAGGATTCTAACTGGAAAAAAAGACAACAAGAATATAAAAATTATTTCCAAGTTGTGGGGGGGAAAGGGAGTTCTATAGTAATTAACAGATGCTGGTATTGTACATTATTCCATAACAACACCCTTTTTCACTTCATTTCTATGTTCACTTTACCTAGTGAATGTACCTCTAACTAGGAATAGCACCTTAGCTGAGTGTTAGTTAATCAAGCTCTCATTCAATTTCTTGTACCATCATATAGCTTATTAGTTTTGTACGATAATACACTGTTTCGTAGTCTTTCTCTTCTGGTGTCAGAATTACATTTTGGACTAATTTTCTAGATTTAAGACTGAATGGAGTATCTTATATCTATCTTCTTCTCCCTACTTTGAGCCCAGCTGCAGTTCTTGTACAGCTTCAGTTTCAGGGACTTCTGAGAGACATCTCAGTTCAACATTTTCCTAGTATTCTTACAGCAGGCTCCAGTAGTCTCTGAATCTGAATCTCTCCTGTGTGCTAGCAGGACATTTGGTAACTTTGCTCCAGCATAAGTCTTTGCTTATTCATTTTTGACTTGTTCTGATCGTAAGCACCTCCAAAGGCTTCTGATATCACTTTCTTTGTCTCAGTCTTTTTGTGTCCTTAAAGGACACCTTCGCTTACTGTTTCTTGCTCCACTGAGATCAGTTGTTGATCAATAGGTATCAGTTAGTAGGAGTTCTCAGGCAGTCTCCAGAATGTACTTCACCCTTGTCACTGCCTGCTTTGTTTTGGCATTTAGGAAGCAGCCTGCTGTCTTTTTTCTTTGTTCAGTCTAGCACTTGTCTCTCTTGGGCATAGTTCCTCACCACAGTCATCGGTCATGACTATTGCTGCCTCCTGCTTTTCTGCTTTTTTGTTTCAGTGTTGGTCATTTACTATCTGTGCCCTGTTGCAAGGCAGTACTTTATCCAGTGACAGGATATTACAAGAATCTTCTGAACCTCCTCACATGCATTTTGCTTTAACTCCTGGTATTTCTAGCTGTCATGCCTCCTGCACTTTCTCCATTTTCTCCTAAATTGTCCTTTCTTTTTGTAAGGAATTTCTGGTAGACCCTTGCTTCACCATCTTCATTTAATTATTATAGTTGTTGTCCACAGACTTTCCCCTTCTTTTCTGAAAATTAACTTAGCATCCTTCTCTAACCTATTCACTTCAGTTCATTTTTTTTCCAGATAATTTTCTACTTTTTTTATTAATTCTGTTTCTTCAGCATGCCCGTTTTAAATTCCAGGTGCTTTTTAGCTGAGTTGTGCGTGAGAGTGATTTGCTAACACATCCTGGTTCCCTAACCTGGTCCAACTCCGATTCTGCAACACTCAGAAGCTTCCCGACATCCCAGATTCACAAATCTCCTCTTGCTTTTATTGGTTTTGACATTAAGAGCTGATTCTTGACACCTAAACAGATGCTATTCCAGAATTTCTTTATGTGGCGTGTTGTCTGTTTAGAGAAATAGAATAGCCATGGAGATTTTATGTGGGAAAATAGGAAAATGGCAGAAGTACCACACTGATATAACACTGATCTTTTGTTGTCTAATTTTAACAGATTCAGTAGCAACAGCGTCTGGGCCACTGCTAGTTGAAGTTGCCAAAACTCCTGGTGCTGCTCTTGGGGTTGCACTAACTACCTCGATGTGCTGCAACAAACAGGTCATTGTCATAGACAAAATCAAATCTGCAAGTATTGCAGACAGGTGAGTGTGACAGAGGGCTGGCACTGCAGGTCCATACATCCACTTTATTTCTACTTTCGCTTGGTTTGGTTTTAAAGAAACCCTTCCATTTTTGATGAATTTAACTGAACCAGATGCGCTCAAGATTGCTGGGTCTTAAAATTAGCACTTTGTCAGATCATTGTTCCATACTGCTGAGTTTAAGACTTCCAGGGCACTGTTCACTTTAGCTCATTCACATAGTATTCAATGACATAAGCCAGCCCCCATGTAATATGTGACTGTCTGCTTGCACTATGCAATACAGAAGTATAGAGGTCTGCTCTGACTGTTAAATGTAGTGCTGCAGCAGAGATTAGTATTTTTTTTAAAAAAAAACAACTCACTGGAATTCTTAAAGTAAGCATACAATATGCTAACAGCTGTCAAGGGAAGTAAATTTCGAGGCTTTGCAACCTTGAAGTGTTCTTTTAGAATATATCACTCATTCATGTGGCACAGTGAAATGGAACTTCTTATGTCTGGATTTTTTTACTGATGTTTTAGAATACGACTGAGGTATTAGGACGACTGGCATCTGTATCTTGGAGTTTTTTTACTTTCACAGTAATTTTTCCACTTCATTTAAACCTCTAAATAAAATCATTTAAACCATTTTAAAAATGATAGGTATTTTTCCCCAGTGGTCTAAGCCTCTGTTAACAGAGCCGTGGGACCTTTTCTGGGGTGCGTGCGTGTGTGTGTGTATGTGTTTATACATATACAGTATAGTTCTATATACACATCTCTATCTAAAAAATCCTTAAATACTACGTTTCAGCAGCAAATTCCTCCTGCATGTCCCCAGCCACCCTACCTTGTAACTCCTCTTTGACAATGGTGCTTTTGGTAGCACCCACTTGTAGCAGTGAGTCTACAGCTCCTCTGTGGGCTTTTCCCTACAGTAGAAATTTTGAGAGTGACGGCCATTGATCCAGAGGTGTTCTCCAGTTCAATGGTGCAGGATGCTTTAATTTTCTCCCTCTGTTTTTTCCCATTTCGCAGGGGGTAACCAATTAAAGGAGCTGTCCACTTGACTGGTACGTCGGGATGCTGACTGCTGTGTTTGCATTTCTCAACTCATCCAGTAGCCAGTCTCTTGAGTGCAGCGAGATTTAGCAGATAGCCCCCTCCCTACCCCACTCCTGAAGTCACCATGCTAGCCCTGGTTTCATTATTTGTTTGACTACTGCATAATTTCATCATCATTTACAGCTTTTGTACTAATAAGTGTTTGAACTATTACTCAAAAAATGATGAACTGGGTGCTCGTGTGAGGGATATGTGACCAAGTTATTTGAGTCTCCTTAAGCTCTTCTCATTTTATTCTGCTGCCATTCACACATATTTTTATAGTCAGATACCCCATTCCAGTTCTGTGAGTGATGTCTTGGCATATACTGTATTAACTGAATTGTTTTTAAGGTTTGTACTAATAGATATAGAGTCTGACCACTGACAATGCCTACAAAACACAAATCTCTCGAAAAAAAAGAACACGCTCATAGTTGTCATGATGAGTTTGAAGGCAGTAAAACTCATTTTCCAAGCAAAGAGCATACCTCATCATACCGAGTTTTTCCCCTTTTATGTAGATGTGGTGCATTACATGTAGGAGACCATATTCTGTCCATTGACGGCACCAGCATGGAGTACTGTACACTGGCAGAAGCAACACAGTTTTTGGCTAATGCAGCGGATAATGTCAAGCTTGAGATCCTTCCTCACCACCAGACACGGCTAGCGCTGAAAGGCCCGGAGCATGGTAAGAGGATCCGTAGCGCCAAATACCCCTTTCTTTTTCTGTCTTTTACTTTGCCTGCCCTTGCTGAATGTTCAGGAAAGCTATTGTGGCATTTATGTCTGTAAATGTTTTGGCTCCCCAGGTTATGCTTCTGCAGTTTCTGAGAAGCTCTGTGTTTTCTCGGCCTTAATGTACCCTCTGAGATTCCTATGGATAGAGAGGGAATTTTTTTAGTGAGAAATGGCTCTGCGCGTTTGTAGATATATTTAAGATACCTGTTGACTCTACTGTTGCAATCATTGGAGGGGCAACTAGGTACTTCAGTAAATGAATCTCTAAATTGCATCTTAAATTTAGAGGGAACAGCCAACTTCTTTTCAGCATATTGACTTGACAGTCTGTTATGACTACTTCATTAATAACACCTGTTCTCCCTTAAAATAGCTCAAAAAAACCCCAACGTATTTTCTCATGTTAATGGCATTATTATTTATTGCCATCATCTTTTAAAGTACTTCTGAGATCGCTTCGTGGGTTCATTGTCAGTGGTTTTGAAAAACGTTTGTTTGGAAACAGTTCCCGAGATCCCAGCCCTTTTTCCCTGTGATATTTATATCACACCAACATGCTCAAAAAGAATGGCTTTCCATTTTCAAATCAAATATATATAAAATGTCTTAATATTTGAAGATGGGGGCTGCTTGTCTTGTCTTCTAACTACCCTGAGAAAGTGGCTAATTCACAGTATTCATAAATTCAGTGTAAAATACTGCATGTTGATGGACGTCAAAGAAGTAACAAGGGTTATCAAATACACAGAGAACAGGTACCTGCATTGCAGCATGAACCAGTGGTACCATTTTCTGAGCCTGTGATACTGTGCTTCTGTCTCCTTTAGACCAAGACAAGATTTCTGAGGCCTAGAAATATCGGTAATGGTAAATGTTCTTCGACATCTATCTAAGATCCAGGGTGTCCCTGGATAAGTGATGCTTTAGTCAGTTTGTCAGAGTGGTGAATATTGAACTAGTGGCTGAGGAGACCCTGGTTTCTCCAAGACCAGGGTGAAAAAAAAGTAACCCTTGTGATACCATGTTTTTCCATTATTCAGCTACACCTCTTTTCCCTTTCTACTTAAGCCGGTTAGAGGGGCAAGGGAGCAAGGAGCGATACTGCAGAAGCAGAATGAGGTGGAGATGAAATTTTGCAATATACTTCCATTCTTTTCAGTTATGACAGTACGTTGCAAACAGATCTCTCTTTTTGTGAAGCAAAGATGTCACACAATCGATTTTTGGCTGGTTAAAGAACCTTTGAAGAGTGAGGGTTTTGGGAAGATGAGTACCAGGGCCAAAGATTTGTGTAGATGATCGTATTGCTTCAAGCAGTTGGTTTCTTAACCAACATTTAAAACAAATTGATGCTATTAATATGCTAGTCACCTTGACCCAGTGTAAATGCTTAGAAAAAGCAATGCTCTTGCCACACCAGAGTTAAGAACTGGCCATTACAAAATCATATCAAGGGGATCTGCAAAAGCTAGATAAGCATGACTTCTGGGGAGAAATTGCTTTCCTAAGTAAGGCAGAATAACTGGGATGTTTACAGCCTTTCCCAGCCCCTCACCAGGTGGTGCTATTCCAATATCGTGTCCGATTCAAGATGTAACATGCTTTACAGAAGCAAGTACCCTCTTGGAAATAACCTTTCATCAGGTGTGGTATGGCCTAGATGCTGCAGAGTTTGAAAAGCTCCCATTATGTGTCTGGGATAAGCTGAGTCATCAGGGCTGTATCTTTTGAGCTCGGTTATTGGTCTTCTGGGAACATGTTAGGAATTAGAAATGGACAAGAAAGTCAGTATATTAAACAAATTGAAATTTTAGCCCTAAAATAAAATGCAGAGCACTATAAAAGATCAGATTTTTTTCAGGTTTTTTTCATGTTCACTGTGCTGCAAACACTCATTTCTCTTGCTGCCCCATTAGTTTTATGTTCACTGTACACAGCCCTGGGTTGGAATACCTCAAATTACCCCTAAATTACTACAGTTACACACGATAGGATTTTCTTTTACGGAACTCCTGTTGAATTGGGATTATCCTTCTACAAGCTGAGCAAACTGAATTTGCGTACCTTCCCACTTTGTAGGACGTTTTTATCTCTACTCTCAGTGTGAAAATAAAACATTTTTAAAAAATTCAAAGACTACCAGATAATTTCCTGCTGGAAGCAGTCTTTTTAATTAAGCAAGGCTCACAGCAACTTGAAAATAATGGAAGTCCACCTGCCCACATTGTTCTTATCAGATTTTAATTTTTACACCATAGTTAAAGTTTGGAAATCTTGCTGTCTGTGAGCGTAATCAAAGAGACAAGTTTCATCTGAGAAGACATGATAAGCCTGTGAGATACACATGGCCCTATCAGGCCACTGCTGCTGTTTCTGGAACTTGTCTGGCTGATGTGAGATTTTCCAAAGCGCTGGAGGTCGCTGGTGCCAGCGCATGAGGTGCCCTGAGGCGCCGGCTGGCCAGTGGCACCAAGCGCTCCTCCTGGTGCTGGTGTCGCACCCCACCCTCACCTTTGATACCTGTGGGGGGCGGCAGAAAAAAAAAAGTTAATTATTTTGATTCAAACTCGCGTCAGGGCATAGCAGGGGTGCTCTCAGGGAGGGACGCAGACCCAGGGCTCCCCGACCTGGGGTGCAAGGCCAGGCCTGGCAGTGCTGGGGCCGCCAGAGTCCCAAGCACCTCACAAGGCCGCGGGGACATGGTGGGCCCCTGTGGTCTCCTTTTCCTCTCCCTTCCCAAGTGTGTACTCCTCATTGTAGTGACAGGCATTGCTTTTAAGTCAGAGAAAGGTTAATGTATTCAGACAATTGGCAGATCATTACTCCTGTAATATGAAGTGCAACAAAAGGATAGCTTTTCTTCTGGCACTGCGCAGGGCTTGCTGTGGTGGCCGCCTTTTTCCTCCTTATTTTGTCTCATGGAGTAAGATGTGAACACAAGGTGTGAGTCCAAACTAAACAGTCAAGATTTTTTGGCTACTGTTGAAGTCCGGCGTGGGGTCATACATGTCTGCAGCCATTATAGATAGAGCAGAAAGCAGAGAGACACAGGTAATACAATTCATGGTCCAAAAACTGTAACTTAACATTTCATAGAACAGGTGAATCCCTCGGTGTTTTTAAGACAAAAATTCAGTGAATAGTTCCCAATTTGAAGTGTTCCTCTACAGTTCAGTAAGGATACAGCTATGCTGAATTTAATGATGAATAGACTGTATTTAATGAAGGGTGACTTCAATCATTTTCTTCTAGTATTTGACACATCAACTGAAATGCTTCCCGTTCTCTTGGTAAATACTGGCCTTCACTTTTGGCATATCCCAGACTCTCCATACATAGAATCAGAAATCAAATACGGTCTCAGATTTCATCCAGAAAAGGATCATTTTAAAGATTTGAACATCAAGTTTAAAAAAAAACATTAAATTGCACATCCAGCTAATCAACAGGAACTCTTTACTTTATTAACCAGGCTTCAGGATAGAGTTTTTCTGCTGCTGACCCAGGGAAGTTGTTCACTGCACAGAATAGCACAATAGCAACAATAGATGGTAGCAAAATTAAAATGTCAATGCAGTAAATTGAAATGACTGGCAAGTAAACATCTCCATTCTAAGCAGTGCTATGTATAGTGTCTGGTTGGTCTTTTTAATGTAGATGAATGCAAGCAGAGACTTACTAACCTTCAGTTAGTGGTTGTATGTATTTTCTTAGTATTTTCTAAGGAAGTTCGCAATCTTAGCTCCTAAAGCCAGAGTGAGATTAGAAATTGATTCAGTACTAATCTTTTTAAAAACAAATACAAGAAAACAACAACAAAAAAATCAGAAGCATTTATTCTGAGAAAAAATATTACTTCTGTTCCTGAAGTTAGTACCCCCTGGTAAGAAGACAAGACCAGGTTATTTATTATTTCATTTTATTTTATTTTCAATTTATTTTCATTTTTAGGCTTCTTTTTTTTTTTGTTTATGCAATTCAGTTACTTTTCCCTCTTCTCTGGTCCTTTTGTTTTCTGATTTTCCATCATCCCTTCATGCGGGCAGTGAAGGTTCAAAGAAGCAACAGGCAACTTACCTGGGATTCGTATGCCAACAGCCACGGCAGCCTCCTCACCTACCACCATTATAACACCTACCACCCTGACCATTGCAGGATGCCAGCCTTGAAATTCCAGAAAACGCCTCCTCAAAAACGCCTTCGTAATGTTCCACGCTTTTTCCTGCTGACATATTCTCTCCTCTTCTTCTTCCTCCTCATCCCTCCCCTCTTCTTTCACTCATACTTTTCCCATTTTAGGCACTAAAACCCTTTCAGTTTTACGGGTGCTACACTTTTTCATAGCCATGCCAAGGTTATTTCTGACGTTTTATGCCTTTTCGTTTCTTTAACAAGGCAACCTTTGTGGAAAGGAAAAGGCTTGAAAATTCTGAATGAATCAGCACTTCTACTATATGAGTAGACCATTAGATTTGACTAACGTATATAAAGCATGATTTTTGAATTCAAAGCATTGCTTACAAATCTTTTGTCAGAAATTACGTGCTACAAAAAAGCATTTCCAAAGTCATTGTATCTAGACATATTGATCTGCATTAGTTCATGAATATGTGTTAAAAAATTTAATTTAACATGCTTCGCCTGAAATAAGTTGTGTACTATGAATGTACCTTTTGTATCTACAGTACCTTTGTTAGCTTCCAGCAGGTATTTTCATGAAATGCTGGCTATATTTTTACCTAGGGTCACCTATGTGGTTTAATGTCTTTGTTACTGGAAATGTACAAACCATTCCTGTACATCATACACATTGTTTTATTCCTTGACGAGTTACAGGCATGTGCCGCACTCTTCCGTGAAGACTGAGTGCTGTATGCCAAGTGTTTGATTTCTTACAGCAGCTTTGGTGTCTTCATCCTTCTCTCCTACCTCCATGAGTGCATACAGCCTGAGTTCCCTGAACATGGGGACCTTACCTCGCAGCCTCTACTCCACAAGCCCGCGTGGGACAATGATGAGGCGGAGGATGAAAAAGAAGGACTTCAAAAGCTCCTGTAGGTGGTAACAGCATTTGCTCAAAATGTGCAGTGAATGGGTGGAGGAGGGGGAAGATACAGAAAAAAGGTACAAAGTACCTTAATTATTATGTATACTAGGCAGAAGAGAGAAAAATTGGAATTTCTGTTAGATGTACGGAAACATCAGAGTAAAAATGTTTATCCAACACTAAAATGAGACGAGTAGAAGCCATATAGCATAACTGTCTTATCTCAAATATTTAAAGCAATGTTTTCTTCAGACAATCCTGCAAGGGTTTGTCATACTATTACTGAAGTGATTTTCAAATTCCTTTTTCAACTCTTCCCATTTTCATCAGGGGATAAAATTCATAGCTAAATAGTCAAAAACAGATTCCTGATAAGCTCAGATATCACGTTACGGAAGGAGAAGAGTTTGACACAGTACCGCCTAGGTAGTTTTAATGTTTACCTCTACACCACAAGCTGTCCAAGTATTTTTATGAAGAGTGACAAATAACTGTGAAGACTAAATAGCCTTGTTTCTGGCCACTTTCTGGGATTCAAAGCGTGAATTTCCCATGAGTCAGTAATTTCCCAAGCCAGGGTTGATACAGAATCATTTAGCTTGGAAAAGACCTTTAAGATCATGTAGTCCAACCATATATTTCAGTCTGTTCCACTTTGCGTATTGTGAAGTATTCACTGGGCCGGAGAGAGTATCGCTGTATCAGCATGTTGTTTCCCAGACTTCATGTACGTGCCACCTCTCCTTTTGGCTTGTCCATCTTCCTGTGATCCTCAGCAGCTCAGTTCCTCCAGAGCAGGGAGGTGAGAACTGCTCTGTAAATCATCCGGTCCAGCTAACAATGCTCACAGGTCCACTCTGGAAAAACTGAGCTTCTGCACATTACAGCGCTGCAGCCCCATATTAAAGATTTCCCATGGTCATAGCAAAATCAGAGGAAACCAGAAGCCTCCGACCAAGGCCAGTCACTATGGTGTTGAGAGGAAATGTTGAGAGAAGAATTGAGGTTTTGCTTTCTTGCAGAGTTTTTTGTTGCTTGCTTGTTCTTATTTCTTTGGTAAAGCAAATATTTTTACATAACTTTTGTCTGTAAGTGCATTTTTGATATTTAATCCGATCAGCCATTTTTCACAACTCATCTGTTGACATGTTAGCTTCTAATGCATTCTTTCGGGTCATGGGGAGATAGTGTTTCCATCCGTGCTATGGTATCAGTAGGGGTCCAGCTTTTGTGTGTCCTCACATGCACATGAGAAACAGTAGTAATGTTACACCAATAGTAATTGATTTGAATAGTAAAATAATCCTGGATGCAAAAAAAAGTTCTTTGATCGTTCTCTATTATAGCTGTTCCATCCAACAAACAGCTGTTAATCCTGAAAGCTAATCCTATTATGGATCTTGGAGACAGCAGTTACTTGTGTTATTATATTTTTCAGATATTTTTTCATTCAAGGAAGCCTTGCCCTGCAATTTGCTATCCTGCAAAGGCTCAAAACAAGGCCAGTGACATTAGATTTAAGTGGGACAGTCATGTAAGCACTGCAGCCCACCTGAAAGATTCCTCAAGTAAGAAGGTCCTGGGGATGACAGGCTGCTATGATTAAACAAATCTCTACCTAAGAGGAATTAGGATGAGGCTTTGTTGTGGAGTAGTTTATTACGCATTTGCATTGTGAGGTCTGGATATAGAACATTACAAAATACATGGAACTGGCCCCATCACTGAGCCAGTCTGTGCCTCACCACATCAACAACCCTGAATCAGAGTTGACTTTGGAGGAATTGGCTGGCCAACTAGGCTTGCTTGCCCTTTCTGTGAGCTTGCTTTTCAGCCCACGCCGTGTTTCTTGCTGCTGTTGCTAGACTTATACCCGTATGTGTGACTGCAGTAACGGCCAACTTAAGAGACCTACACTGGACTGAATGTCCTACAGGTGATCGTGATAGAGAAAGACTGGTCCTGTACCCTTCCACCATCCATCGACAGGAGTTGGAAAACCTTGCCCCTCTCCCTTTGTGGGAGACTCATGAGAACCAGGTAGCATCAATTGCCATCCTTTTCACAGAAAAGGAATAGCCTGCTCTCTTAATTTTAGTGATTTTTTTCTCTTTAATCTAATTGGATCATTTGAGGGCTCTATTAATGTAACTTTTAATAAATAGTTTAGAATGTCCTTTTGGAAGAAAAGGATGTGTTGGTGAAGGGCTCTGTAAAGTTTATATTGCCGATTATTGAGGAAAACGTGCATAGCTTACTGTGATCATGCCAAAATTCATGATGATGAAGTGTGATGGTACAGGGGGTTACTAGATTTTATGGCCATGATTTTGTGATCATTGCATTAGTTACACAGATCTTTCCAAATATGTGGCTATAAAAACTGAAAGCATGCCTTGCTGTCATGTACTTTCTTTATGCCACTTGTTTTCCATTTTTATTCTTCCTCTGCTTTTTTTGTTTTTAAAGTATGGTATTCATTGTGGAAGCACTTAGATTATTGTTTGGTTAAAGTTTAAATCCTGAAGTATTTTGTAATAGCTCAATGGTAGTACTTGAAAGTGAGACACAATTTTATACCAACTTACATGATACTTACTAGGGCTGCATATCTGGTAGAAACTAGAGAGGGTCTTAGACATGCATGGGTGCTGTTTTCTCAGAACATCCAAGTTAGCTGCTACCAGGAGGAATAGAACATTTTGCATTTTCCCAAGGGTCAGAGTGGGAGACTGCAGGCATAATAATCCATATACTGACCTTTAATCCATATACTTACCTTAAATACATCTTGCCCTGCTTCTTGTACAGCTGTGGGAATAAAAGTAACAAGCACATAATCTTCAAATCCAAGATTATTATTTACACACTGCAGAGAATATAGTAAACCAGCCCCCAGGACTCTTGCTAAGAGTTGGACGCAAAATACACAAGCATGCTAAAGTGCACCCCTAGCAGCAGCAACCAGGGTTCACTGGAGCCACATACACATGCTCCCTTTTTAAAGCATTAAGGCTGCTTCCTGGCCTGTAAAACTTTGAATGCATCAAGTAGCCCCAAAATATGGCAGTGTTTCTTGCTGCAATTACTGTTGAGTTACAAACCCCAACAAGCTCTAAGTCATGGGTGTGGGTACCTGTGGCATTTTATAGGGGCTTAGCAGATAGCTGTTGTTACCTGATTTAGAAAGGGTATTTTAATCTCTGCTTTTTTTGTTTCTGTTTCATTTTCTTTGGGAGTGGGAGAAGTTCCTAATTGTCACTTTTAAGTGTTTACATCATCAAAAGATTTATCAGGGTGAGTTTTACATCCCACAAGTATTAACTTAATTTCTTAATGTGAATTAAAACTTTAGCTGTCTTAAAAAGTTGAAATAAATGTTGTAAGATCTTTAGGATCCTGGTAGGGTATGAGAAAAAGAGTAAGAAAGTTACAGAGTTAGCTAGATGCCTGCTGCAAAGGAGGAATGGACACCTAAGTGATGGGAAACAAAGACACAGCTAACAACTGTTTGTGGTATGACCTTAAAGAAAGGGAGAATGGAACTTTTCTGAGCTTGGATGCCCTGAATTTAGACATTTCTGGAAGGTGCGTTGAGGAATCCGGTATTGTATTGACTCTGAATTTATCTGGTTTAGTCATATTTTAGCCTTTGCAGCGTTGAGGGCTGGAGAAACCTGTTTCTTACATGCAGTAAAGGATAAAGCTGGTGGGCATTTCTAAGAACAGAGTATTAGTATTTGTGTTTGAGTATGAGCATGTCTTAGTGCAGGTAGCAGAAACAGTAAGAAGGAAGCTATTGAATAACAGAAATAATACACAGTTCATACAAAGGAAAATGAAAACAAGATATGAGTGAGAATTCACAGTAGTTTAGAGAAGAAAATACAGTTTCAGAGTTGAAAGGAGCTTTGCTGGGAGAAAATAGAAATTTGTGAGTTTTTTGGCAAGTGAAACTTTTGCAACAGAATTGTCATTACCAACTGTGCCACATTAATCATATTTGTTCCTAACTATTTCAGAGCAAAAGTCTAATACTTGTAGTTCCAAAGTGAGAAAAATATTTATACAATATCTGACATCTTTGTACAGCTGTGCTAATATTATCTGTAATGTAAAAACAAGAACTGATTTTTTCCCATCTAAGAAAAAAAAAATGCACGTTAAACTGCCCCTCAAATAAACCATGAACTAAACGTTTCCTCAGATAAACCAGAACTTTTATCTAGTTCTGAGTAGCTACTGCAGGCAGCAACGTGTCTTGAAGGAAATTAGAGGTGGAATGGTAACAGCATAGATTTATAACATTAGAACATTCAGAAACCTTGGCATTGGAGTATTATTACGGTACCATACCGTTACCTTACTGGTCTGAACGGGAATTGAAGAAACTCTAGCTTTCTGTGTATGACATAATGAAAGGCACTAGCCTGTCACTGGGGGAATTCAAACAATGATACAACAGACATTTAGGCAGAGATCAAAGAACCAAAGGTGCAGTCTCCTCCTTTCTTAGGTAATTGCATTGAATCTCAATATTAGTTTTATCTGTATTTGGTCTGTAATGCGGCCTATTCAGAACAAGACTGAGAATAGAGAGAACGAGTAAATCAGGAGTACAGAAGTAGCTGCCTGTATTTCTCACTGAAGGGTCCTCTGGTCCCTTTGAGAGACCCCAAAGAACTTTTTTTCTGACAATCTCTTGAAATATACTGGTTGCTAAAACAGAGGTGTTTGTTCAACTTAACACTACCCAGATAGCCTGACGAAGTCATTCTTATTTCTTGCAAGCAAGCCTGGGCCATGTGCTTTGTTGCTAACAACAATGCATTGCTCTGAGATGTTCAAAAGAGCTCGTGGGAATTGGCCTGAATAACAGCTGGGCTTGCACCCCCAATTCCTTTAGCTCCTGTGAAAATTCTGCTCATCCATGCCTCAAACCTAATGCAAACAGAATTCAAGGATGTTCTGAGATCTGTGGGGTGGGAGTGTCAAAGACGTTTATTTTTCTCAGTACAAGAACTATCTTTTTGTGTTCTAACATACAACCAGATGTTTTTTATTCTCTCATATGTCATAACTGTTTATACATAATTTATAAACTTTAGCCTGAATTGACTTTAAAATAGATGTTTTGTTCGCTAGGTTTATTGTACAGATCAATTTTCTCAAAAAGCAATTAAATTTATGCTGTGTGTGAATGTCTTTCCTCCTGGTCTGCTCTGTTTTATAGTGTCTTTAGCCTCTAGCACTGTTGGTTTGGCTGGGCAGGTCGTCCACACAGAAACCACAGAAGTGGTGCTGACAGCTGACCCCATAGTAGGGTTTGGGATACAGCTCCAGGGTAGCGTGTTTGCTACTGAGACCTTGTCTTCTCCACCTCTCATTTCCTATATTGAGTCTGACAGTCCGGCGGAAAGGTGAGGTTCTTTCAGTTGACTGCTAAGTACGTTTTGGTGAGCATTCCTTGGAGTACTTCAGGCTTGTTGCTTTTGATTTGTGATAAATTGCAGGGCCTTGCTCAATGGAAGGGTGGCAAGTAATAAACTGTCTGTTCTGACAATGATATTTCATATGCTTGATCAGCTGTAAGAAGAATGACAAGCACCAGTGGTTTTATCGTCCAGAGTCCTCTAGCAGGAGACTGGAAGCTATACTCATGCAAAAGGAAAAAAAAATCAGAAACATCGCTGAAGTCAAAATAGTAATAATTCAATGTGCCATGGGGGGAGGCCATATCCGGCTCTGTTTAGTTTTAGTACAGAACCAAATCTTAGGGAATACCGGAGTTTTCACTTACTAATGATTTCATTGCAGCATTTCAATTGCATTTTCATGCTTATGTATGTCTTTAATCATGGCATGATAACACTAGTAGTTGCACAGGCCCGGGGCCATAGGCAGAGGTGATGTCCATGGCTGGGGTGGAGGCATGAAGGCTGTGCCACTCTTCCTGGGTCCCAGCACCTAGAGAGCACAACCCATGCTGGGAGTGCTTGATAGTGTCTTGGTGCAAAGGGGTAGCAACAGCTTCTGTTGCCCTCTGTGCTTGGGTAGACTGTTGAGCTGCTGTGCCACACTTTTCCTTCAAGGTTAGGTTGAATGTGTTTGATATTGCTAGTTCTGGTAATGTGCACATCTGATGATTGTTTTGTATCGTTATGTACCAAGGTGTGGGGTGCTGCAAATAGGAGACAGAATAGTGTCAATAAATGGTATCCCAACAGAAGACAGCACATTTGATGAGGCCAATCAACTGCTCAGAGACTCCTCTATCACCAACAAGGTCACTTTGGAAATAGAATTTGATGTTGCAGGTATGAATGTACTGTTATTCTGTCTTGCAAGAAAAGTGAAGGAATAAATCCCGAGTACATTGCGAGTGTTAGGCATCCAAGGTGGAGACTTTCTTCTCACATATACACCATTCAGTTTTCAAGTGACCTATTTGAAATGTGTGTCTTTTTGTACGGTTTCTCATTTCATGTAGCCCTGCAGCGTGCTTCAGAACACAAATAGAAATGACAAGTCCTGTAGTAAGATCTGGTGACAGTCCCTCCTCTGAGTTATTTCTGGATATTTCTTTCCTCTGAAATAGAAATATTCTGCTGGGCAGAGACAAATCCTCTACAGGCCAGTTAATGAAATGTTTTACTAGACAGAAAAGTATTGTAAAAGGGTGGATAAGCAGAAAACTGAAGAGTTTCATTTACAGTATCTCAAACCAACAACCTAAACAAAATAATAGAAATTGAATTAACAAAAGCCAGAAGAATCATTGTTAATGTTGCTGGTGAGTCTTTATTATTACTAATGGCTTTCCTTTCTTCTGTAATGTGTTTAAGCATACAGAATACATCTATAAAATCACAAGTTGTGTAAATCAAACAAGTACACATTATGTATGTGCACCACCTCACTATCTAAATAGTAAAAACTTTTAAGACTTCTGTGTTCATCTGACAGTAGCTCCTTTGAAGTCATGACAATGTTGAATGTGCTGTATTGTGCATAGTGGATTATTTTTAATGGTGTTATATATCATGATGTCAAAACCAGACTAAAGCTTCCTGTAGTAATTTTGTGTAATTTTTTAGTAAGCATGCATCTAGTATAATATTTTTTACAAAGCGCCAAATACAATATGTACATTCATATACATAGCAAGTGAAATAGGAAAAAATTTTAAAACTAAATATGGGAAAGTAATTTAAATACACCTGAAGTCACATGTATTTCAGTCCCTGGACTTGTTTGTACTCTCCTGTTTGCTCCATGACAACAGACTCATACTCCTAGTTAGACTCCTCTGCCACATGTATGTTTGTATGTCTCCATAGCTGTAATTTCAATCACTTCTTTTCAGGCCAAGGCCCAAACTTTTGCTAGTAGTAATGCAAAAAGTCAGGATTCAAATACAGTGGTGTTGTGTTCAAGTGTTTTTTGCCTCAGTCAGCTCCAGGTGCTTCTCCACTGGTGAAATTTTGATTCCTTTTCTTCGCAGTAGTTGTAAAATCCATGGCGGTTACCTTAGCGGACAGTTAAAAATGTGTTAGACCTACAGCAGCAAAGGCCTGATATCCTTAAGACTTGATCTCCTGTCTTTTTAATTAAAAGTTGTCTGCCAGCACTAAAATTTTCACGTCTGCTCACAGAACTTGCATATGAGCTAAAAACCTGCAGTCTCAGCTGGCTGCTGGCCCGTGGAATCTCTATAAATTCAGTTAAACCTTAAAAAAAATTGAGTTACCGTGAAATTAACCAATAGAGGAATAAATCATACTTCGTATGTCCTACTTTCTTCACTTCAGCACCCATGTTGCATCCATGGCTTGTGATGCTGATGTGATTTCATCAATTTACACATATAGATCCATGAACTTGGAATTGCTGTGCCTTATAAATTATCTAACATTTTAAACTTTTTTTATAGAATCAGTTATACCAAGCAGTGGAACATTTCATGTAAAACTACCAAAGAAGCATAATGTGGAACTTGGCATCACCATAAGCTGTAAGTGAAAGTGCTTATTTTTAAGTCCATGTTTATGGGATAATCTGCAGATAGTGGGTGCTGTACCTATAGTTTCATGTTTGTTTTGGTATAAACTTCTTTTTCCTTTTTCTAGAAAGGGATGATTAGCAGTGCTCTGTCTCTAATGAAATACCATTCTGTAACAGATTTACACTCCCCTTCTAGTAGTTAAAGAAGCCAGAAGTTTGCCAGTCCTAAAGCTTCACCCGTTCTTCATGCATAGCATATATTTAACTCCCATTAAAATTATTTAAAAAAAAAAAAAGGAAGAAGAAAAAAAAAAGACAGTAGAATTAGGCCCATGCAAAAGTATTTCCATAGCAGGGAAGCTTAAAGCAAAGTCTACCATGGTGTCTCGCAGGGTCTTGAACAGGACCCAACTGAACTCAAGGGTTCTCACAGGCATGAGGATCCACATACATGGGGTTATTTTCTGCTGCAGAACCCAGAGTCTGAAGATACATCCTCAATCTGTAAAACTAGTGGGCTGTCCTAAACGTGCAGGTCACATAGAAAAATCCCCTTTCATTAGGGATTTCAGAGATTGCTAAAGAAGATCATAAGGGTGTGCATTAGTCTGTCTCAAAAAGTATTTGTTACTGTTCTTTGAAATCAAAGTGTTTCTATACTTATTTATTTTGGGAGCAGACAGTAAATGCTCTGTTAGGACTGGATTTTGACCAGGTAAACTCCCCTATACTGAGTTCAGCCCTTGATGGAAGGAAGAACAATCCATATCAAAGTTAATGGGCTTGTGTGTAATGTAGTTAATGACAGTGCAGAATCTGGTCTTGCCAGAATTAACATCCCGTTATGGTTGTGGCCTTTCTTAGACTATTAGTTTTTCTTTGGAATTATTCATGTGTCTTGGGGGAAGATTGTGCTTTGACTTATATTCTCAAAGCTTTTACCAGCACAATGGAAATAAGGTTAATCAAAAGTACAGCGGGGAACTCAGTGCTAAGAATTACATCGGAGGAACAAATGAGAGACACTACAGGCCTATTTGCTTGCATTGCACAATTGAATGAGTAATTGTTGGATTCTGTAAGATGTGATGTGATGCTTGAAGCAAAATCATAGCTCTACATGTATTTATGCAAATGAAAATATTGAGAAATGAGAAAACCTGGAGAGAGGCTGTTCTATTTGAATGTTATTCTTAGGATCAGTAATGGTTTGTAGAATTATGGTAAAAATACAATCTTCCTAGTAATTTCATTTATGTTGCTTTTTAGAATTCAGACATTTTGTACTTTTTTTCTGTCTGTAGGAGTAAACTTTGAATGGAAAGCTAATGTTCTTGGGATTTAGTATTTAGCACTCCACTTCCAAACTTTGCATGCCTTCCTGATTTGGAACTTAATTCCAAAAGTTAGGGCTTTATAAAATGAATGCTTTATATAATCAGAGCAACACCTGGTTGGTCTTAGCTCTGCTCTTCTGAGTATACTGCGGTATCTTTAAATTAAATGATCTGTTATATGTATTAATCCCACTTATTAATAGTATTTAATGCATATGAAATTTGTCAAAGATTAATTCTTTATTTGATTTTAAAGGATTTATACTAATAACTGAAAGTTTGTAAATTTGCTTGGTAGACGTCTTGAATTGCTGCCTTTCATGCTTGCTTTTCAGTGCTTTGCTCTGTTCTACCTAGTTAACTCCTAAATGAGGCAGTGTCATTTGAAGAATATAAGCGTTTTATATTAATTTTGTCAAATTTTTGTCAGGGCACTTTAGCACATTAGCATACCATTTATTGCTGATATTGTCAGAAAGCTATATGATTTCTTTTAAAAAACAAATACGAAGGGAAACTCGGCGCAGTTAGTATGACCAGGCTTAAACAGAGGTGATAGAGGAGATCGGGTTTATTCACTTTTGGGCTTGATCTGTTTAAGTGCTAGAGACCTGTTTCATCCTCTCTCTTCTTAAGGTAGTGGAGTTAATGGTGGGCAAGAAAGTGCTGTCTCTATAAAAACGTTACGAAGGAAGGCCTGTCTTGCTTTGCATATCCCCAGTTTAGTTTGGGATTTGGATGAGAAAGTCAGGAAATGGCCTGAGCTGACAGACAAGACAGATATTTTTTGTCAGAAGGGAAATGTAAGCCTCACCTCAGGTTGGCACCTGAACATATGCCTGTTTTTAAGTCCAAGAGTTCTTCTAAGTCAGCTGTTAGGAAGCAAGCATCCTGGAAGAGGAATTTATTCTCTTTCTTTGTGTTGTTTTCTTTGGTAATAAACACCAAGCATGCCTGGATGGAGTTACAGCCAGGTACTTGAAGACATATCTGAGGTGGCACACAACACTAAAGACAGTTAAGCTAATTCATGGTCTTTGAAAAATATGACATGTAATAGGGGAACAGACTAAGCTCTTAGTTTCAGATTTATTAATGCAAGGGAAAAAAAGCAAAACAAACAAACAAACAAATTCAAAATTCCCTTAGGTGGCAGGAACCTCTAGAAAGTAAGACGGAAGAAAGTTTCATGAGCATCACTGTTAATGTTAATCCAGGTCACTGCGTTTTGGATAGTGCATGTCGGTTACCTCGCAGTATACTGGCTTTGCCCATTGCTGGCTTTGCACACATACTGGACTTCTGTCATCGTATCACCCTTCCCTTATCTCTGCAATATCTAATTCTCCCATTAATAGGTACTTATACTCAATGAAGACCCTATTTCATAGTTTGCAAATATAAGTGACTATATATTACATGCTTCAGGTACCATACTTTTCACACCTAGTTATCTGGTTGGAGCAATTAGAATGTCTCAGTTCTTAAAATTATGTCATCCAAACAAAGCATGACACAGCAGTGTCCACGTGTGTGTGATGCTTTTATAACAGAACCATTCCCTAGACAAAGGATGGCTTTCAAGTAGATCTAGTAGTGTTCAAATCTGTTTCAATTTATTTGCCAGTGACATTGATTTTAGACCATGTAATGGAATATAGATTTTTTTTTTTAAAAAAAGATAAATTTTTGTGCCACTGGCTACTTTATCATTGACTAATATTTTTTAAATCCTTGAATGATGTCCAAGAAAATTACTTACTAGTGCAGTCTGATAATTATAGTTAACAGCTCTTCTTTTTTTCCCCTTTTCTTTCTTTCTTAAGTAAGATTCTGATATCCTTACTGGTAATGAACTGCAGCACCTTGCTTCATAAATAATCTCTCTGAAGCTAATGGGACTACTCAAGGAATAAGCAGCTGCAAAGCTGGCAAGAATATCAGAATCTCACCCAAACTATCATCAGTTTTTCTAAGTCATTTTGACTAGCAGCTATACTATAGTCTGCTTTATTGCTTTCGTACTTCATCAGAAACAAGCTTTGTAAATATCTACAGATATTTAGCATTGACTATGAGAATTTACTTTCTAAAGCATTTTTCTGTATATTTTGGGATTTCACCTGGCAAACTCAACTTCATTTTGCAATGTTACAAGCAATTATTTTCAAGACAGGGCCTGAAGAATCAGCAGGTTTCTCAACTGCTCCACATGAACCAATACTTAAGGAACAAAATAGCTACATCAGTCTAATTTTAAAAAGCTTTTTCATCTATTTAATAATCACACTATTTTTAAAAAGTCTAGTAGCTGTTAACGAGCATTGTGGATAAGTGGACTGACTTTGTAAAAAAAAAATATTTTTCCATCCCATGAGCATTTTGCTCTGCTTGTTCAGTTTGTTCAGAGTTTGATCAAACTCCAAAACTTGAAGCCAGCCTGAGACTAGTAAGTGAGTTTTGGCTGGGTGGTAGGTGAGACGTCCACCCCAAAATCTGTTCAAGTCACATTGATTTTTTTCTTTGGGTTAGCAGTGAAATAAGACAAGAAGGGTTGTTTGAGGGGGTTTTTTTAACCTAATGGAACAACTGATCTACAAAACTGACAACACTGAACTGGCTTTCGAGTGGCAGGGGATAGGCAGGGAAAGCGTGTCTTTACTAATATAAGTAGGGTAGAGGCCTGGGATGGAGACCTAGGATCACAGAGTAGTTTAAAGAGAGAGAACAAACAACTTGCTAATGATCAGCCTTCCAGCTGTAACATTAAGTTTAGTATCTGTACAACTTTATGCAGTCTTCAGTCCACTTGCAGTTCATCATATAGACTGTGTAAGGTCTCTACAAAAGCTCAGCAGTAAGTAGACTAACAGCTGGACCAGGGAGGAGAAAAGATGAGATCTTCAGTAGACAAACAGAATAAGGCAAGGAGAGAAAATGAGTGGAAAGCCGTAACAGGGAGACAGCAGACAAGGGGAGAGGCTGAGGTGTGAACAGTGGTCAGGGAAGCTGGGACTTGAACAAGAAGGCTGGACATGAGTGAGTGGTAAAGTGCTTTGGTTTTAACTGCTTCTTAAAAATGAAAATAATTCTGAAATTAAACATAAAAATGGAGACTTAAAGCTGCACAGTGTCACTTCAAACCTGCGTTAATTCATGAGGATATCTTTTTTAATTAAGTGGTCAAATACTACTTTCTTACTGGGACTCTTACTTCTCTGCTCTCTGGGGAGAGATGAAACAGTGGCATGTATCAAAGGGGATGGAGGCTGCATAATGAATGAGGTGGAGAATTGCAGAAAGAAAAAGGAGCTGATCTCATGGTACAGATGGTTTAATGCTACCATGGAGAAATCAGGGTTTTTTTCCTTTTCTCTGCAATAGAGTTGTGCTGAGACGCGTCATTTCATGGGGTGGGGCGAGACAGAGAGAGAGATATTTTCCACAGGTGGCTGCTTGATTTTCTGTGGAAACCGTTGACATCCTGGGGTCACCACACTTGCAGAAATGCTGAGCATCTGCAGCTGTTGCTGAAAATGCCCGTACTTGTGCTGTGGACATACAAGCTGTAATATACTACAAACTATTGTGAGAAATGAAGGAATTGCTCACTGAAAATTGTCATACTTTGACCTAAATGTTCCTGTATTTCCTTTCCTCATCTGTAAAATCAGGATAATAGTACTTGATCTTCTTGCGGGGACAGCATCTGTTCACTAGTGTTTGGGAGGCAATGTGAGGCAGTGGTGATGTGCAGTACAAAAGTTCAGGAGGAAATTAATGATTTTATCTCTGCAATACAACTTGAATAGTTTGTAGCAAATACGTCATGAGCATTGAACAAGAATAAAACAAAGTGTGGTGTAGCTGCTTATTAAGGGCTTGTCAGCATGGGGGGATTCATTTCATGCTGAGCTGTGTTTGCTGCCTACAGAAAGGCTTTCATCCACCCGACACAATTAATAGCCCAGGATAAGTGACAAAATACCGCTGGTTCACACTTACTCAGTTTGAAACTGTAATAACTTTGTGTGCAATATCATACCCTTTGCAGCCACATGTACTCTGTGGCTTCGCACTTTGAGCTGTGCGCTCTCCCCCATTTTGGTTCCTTTTCTCTTCTTTTTGGAACAATAATGGACTGTTTTCTTTAGTATTGGTAATTTTTATAAAGCCGTGTCATAAAGACTATCTCAGTACACAAATCTCAAACCGCAGACATTGTACAGTGGGTGGCATATAACCTTAAATATTTATAAGGCAACTCAGAGGGTAAAAACATAGAATTAAAAAAAAAAAAGTTCACCAAAATGATACTTTAAAATTTTAACAAGATATTAAATGGTGAAACAAACCCAAAGAATTAAAGTAAATCATGGAACTGTCATATAAGATGTAGTTGACCCATGGCATGAAAGTATGAGAAACAAGCTATGAAAATCACACATCTTGTAAAAAGTTAATTGCTGTTCTCTAAATTACAACATGGGCATTTCTTGAAAGTGTGTTTTAGACAAGTTTCTAAAAATTCTTGAAAGTCCTTGTACAACTGTCTTCTGGACTTTCAAGGCATTGCATTTGAAATGTGGCTCTTTAGCAGTTCTTAAACAGTACCTTTGGCTTTCTCAGTCAGGGCACCCAAGGTTAAGAAGATCTGTTAGAATATTGTGTTGGAAATGTCATTATTAATACACCTTGTGGTTGCTGTAGGTGAAAATCTGTCATCTTCCATCAAAGAGAAGGATCATGAGCTGCTAAAGTAACTGACACCAGAATTTTGTAGGTGATCCTCCAATATTGGTAGCTTTGTGGGTGATTGTCAGTTAGGCATTGGAGCCTAATGGAAAAGTACCTTCTGGGAATGAATGCAGAGGCCTCAGTATACAGAGCAGAAATGGCTTGGGGCAGTTGAAAAGCCATACGTGTGCAAAAACGATTAGCGCTTTCAGAACTGAAGGCCTTATACCACATTGCAGTGCTTTAATATGAGCACACTCTTTGTTAACAACAGTCCCAAAAGTCAGTCTGCGTTCACCATGCAATCTGCCTTCTGGCCAGAGCAGCTGTAGGTGGTATACTTCCTAATGGCAGAGAGCAGGAGCCACACCGTTATCTAAAAATGTGTCTTCTGTCACCCTCAAGTTCTGAGCCCACTGCTTACCATATCAGATCTTCAGTGCAATCTTCTGTCAGCAAAACAGTCCTCTGGAAGCAGTCAGTAGTCATCGTCTTCTTCCTCTGGGGTAGTTAACTGCTTCCTATGCAACCAAATACAAGCAAAATTGCTAAACAAATTCCTGTTCAAGGGACACATGTCAAATATTTCTGCACAAGTCAGTAAAGAATTGTAATGACCGACATTGTAGAGCAGAGCATCCTTTTAACCAGGATGGACGGGTAGAAAATTGAAAGTTATGTCAGATACCTCCAAGAAGAGATGAGTTAGGTGTGCAGGAGAGGACTGGTGGGGGTTTTACTAATTTGACCATTGCTGGAATTGCAGGGCTTCTAGTAGGTATCCCCAGTACAAAGTGGGGAAAAGTCCACAATGCTTAAGGCCCAGCAGCAGTATAGAGGAGCAAGATTACCCATCAAAAGAGGCATGTGTTTACTTCAGAGGAAGCAGCAAGTCACAGTGAAGCAAGCATCCGTGTGATGTAAGCTACATCTGTGCAGATGCGATAACGTGTATCAGTTACCCAGTGGTATGCATGGCCACTATCCACAGCATCTCATTTACTGTGAAGTAGATTCCTCCTTCTCACCCAGGAAACATTATCTTCATACCTCTGCCTTAAGCACTGAATGAGACAGGAGTGGATGTAAAGAACATGGGCTAACCCACTCTAGATATTTTGCCAGAGTAGCTCTGTTGGTCAGGGATGTAATAATGATTTGTGAATGACAGAAATATTCTGGCAAAAGATCAGCATTAGTAGTACTGAAAGGTTCTACTAACAGAAAGTCTTCTGTATGTATTGTAGCTACACAGCATTTTATGATAGATTACTGGAGCTGTACTGTGGTATCTTTGCATGGTTCAGTCCTGGCCTAACCTAGAGTGCAAACATACCAGGTTAAATTCACTTTGCACCAGTCACCTTAATCCTGGCATTTTGTAATTTTTGAGGAGTATGCAGTCTTGCTAATATGCTGATGATGATGTATTCATGTACATATAATTTAGGGAAAGGGAAGGAATATAATACAGGTAAATAATGTGTATGAAGTATTGATTTATAGACAGAATTAGCCCAGCTACGTATCTAGAAATAAAAACAGATACTTGTATGTATTCTTCATTACAGCTCCATCCAGTAGAAAACCAGGGGACCCTCTGGTTATTTCTGATATCAAGAAAGGAAGTGTTGCTCACAGGTAAGACATTCAAGCTCCCAGTAAAAATCTGTTTTCATTGTGTAGCCAGCCAGACTCAAGTTAAACAGAGGGAGCTTGTAAAAGACAGTGCTTTTTTTGGGGGGGGGGTTAAAAAAAAAAAAAGCAGTTACAAATGAAAAGTCCAGCATATTAAGAAATAACTGTTTTTAAAAATCCATCTTGTTTCTATAATAATGTTCTTATCTTCTAAGATACCTTACTTTAACGCTACTAGAATTTCATGTAAGCTTGTTTGCTTGTTCACAGAACTGGGACGCTCGAACTGGGTGATAAGTTGCTTGCAATAGATAATATTCGACTTGACAATTGCTCAATGGAAGATGCTGTCCAGATCCTTCAGCACTGTGAGGACCTTGTAAAGTTAAAGATCCGCAAAGATGAAGATAATTCTGGTATTAGCAATGAGCCTATTGCAGATTCTTATGTATTTTCAGGACTTTTAGGACATAAGGTTATTCTTTTGCATTTAAAATTTAGTGAAATGTTTTTTCTAAACATGGCTGACATGCTAATACTAATCAGAAAATATCACAGTAAAAAGAATTGTAATGATATATAAATTTTAGAATTTTCTCAGTGGCTATATTGCCTGTAGGAGCTGCACTGCAAAATGAGGTCTTCAGTTCCCCTCAGGTGCAGCCATATAAGATGGATCTTTCTCTTACCAGCATATTGAGACTTCCTCTTCTTGTAAGATTGGATTCATGGTTAGCAAAGCATGGATCCCTAGGCCTCAGTTCTCCAGCAGAGTGATGAAGTGCATGCTTTATCCATAAACTTACAAACCTGACCTCAGCGTGACTGTTCACATGCTTAAAGGTAAGTAGCACTTTACACGTTGTGCTGGATGGCTGATAGAGGAGCCATGTCTGATCAGCCCAATGGAAGTAATGGAGCTGCCATCATTTTGCACACCTACATCTATTGATATTCCTGGATTCCATAACAGCAGAATTTCTAGCTGGAGATAATAAAGCAAGTTCTGTTATGCATTCCAGTGGCAAAGGAAATCAGACAATTGTAACTACCATTACTGCTGGGATTTATATTACAGCATTACACAAAAGCATGAACTGTAGATTCACTTGTCTTAAGTTCTATGCAATCTCACAGCAAAAAGGCACAGCCTGCCACACTTTATTATTTAAAATCAAGTGCAACTGTTGAAATGGTGCTTAGAATTGCACTAGAATGCTCTTTCCTTTAATTGCTTTTGAAAGCAAACGGAAAGTATCTTCTCAGTAAGATCAGTACAAAGCAAAGGCGCATGCATTTAGCACCTTGTGCAAATTGGCTTTCAGAAGTAAATCTTGATCCAGCAAAGTGAATGGCCACTGCTCAGCAGGGTATCGTGGTTAGGTCTCTGCAGGTGGTGAGGTGGAATTTACTACACATAGTTGGTCCAAACTGGCAACGGGCTGTACATCCAAAGGGACACCTGACTGACAGTTGCTTTGCAAAACTGAGCAAACCAGGTGTGTTATGAAGAGCAAACTGCAACTACACTTGGCAGAAGATTGACAGGAAAAATGCCTGTAGAAGGAAGTTTGAGTTTTCTCCTGCACAAGACGGGGGTCTGACTTTTAAGTGTTTATGCCACCTAGGTTCTCTCTTTCACCTTCTTCCCCTCATGTGGAAGACTCCCTCTCATTAATAACCCTGCAGAGAAATTACCAACAGACCATAGAAGAGGGATGCGAGTTAGAGCCATGTAGAAGAAGTAATAACTTCTCCCACACTTTTAAACACTTGTGGGTTTGTCCTGTGTGTGTCATGTCGCCCCCCGACCCACTCTCCCTCACCTTGTGGACTTAATCTTTTTCTAGGACAGCTTCCATTTCCAATGAAGTTGGTACACATTTTCTGTTGCTGTCACTGAAATGTGGATTTCAGTCTCCACCTGTGTAAAATAACATCTTTGATCTCTTACGTATTGCACACCATGGTAGCTGGTAGTGATTTTAGTCTGAGTGGGATTCTTATTCCATGGTTTTCTTTTACACATTCACATTGCTTATTTTGCAGTTACATTATATATCTATATCAAGATTCTCACAGACAACTACAGTGTCTTATCCAGACGTGATTGGTGTAACTGAAGAGATTCAAATGTACATGGACAGCTACTCAGAGACCTACTGAACAAAATTCTCAATGTATATGGTTCTTGTAATAGTTGACTAAGTGTTAAAGTGTAATTCAAAATATTTATAGCAGATTTCAGGTACTTTGAAGTCCAAAATGAGTGAGTGTCTCCTGAAATGCTAAAGAAAAAATATTTTAAGTGACAGTGGCGAAACAGTAGCAAAGGTGTAGCAAAAAGTGTACTTCAGTTAAAAATTTTGTTTATTTGCCATTAGTTTATTTATGACAGTCTGTTTTCTCACAAAGGGAAGAAATATGCTTCTAAAATACAACAGAAAAAAAATCATTAATAAATTCCCCAAGAAAAGAAAAGCCTAAAGCTAACAGATGAGTGGGCGTGGAGCACTCCAAAACAATCTCTAAATCACAGAATGAGATTAAGATTTAAACTTTTCTTAATTTCTCATGCTTTTTTGAGGAGGTTCTTCCTCCCTAGGTTCTCATTTCTTTGCTCTCTTTCAAATGCTTTCTTTTTATATTCATTTTTATGTATTTCTAGCTTCTAGCTCTTCTTTCTTCCTTCTGTTTTCCTTTCCTACTCCTCCCTTCTCCAGACAGTTGTATGTGTCTCAGAGCTGTGTTCCTCAGAGCCAACCATGCAGGTGAGGCCAGCAGCTGGGTAGTACATGTCTTGTGTCCCCCAGACTGTGCTCTTCGTTGCCCTTATGTCTGTATTGATCACATGTTACTCTGAAGCGCAAGAGACAAGTGAACAGAGCAGAGGCGCTGCAGCACAAGGGTCTACTTTCATTAAATGTGGTTTCCAAGAACTATTCACAATTGCATTACAAGAAAAGAAAGGGAAATCTCAAAAATGAGACCCAAAAACATGGTAGTTTGATTATATTTCCTCCCCAGATGGAAGTAGGTTTTCAGCAGTTTTTCTCTTTTTTTCCTGTCAGCTTCCCAAACTGAGGTCAATTTTATGTCTTCATTAACCTAATGGCTACCACCCTTTTTTGAACGTCAGAATTCTTTGCTTTCATGGCAAAACCAGCCTTTGTTGTGAATTCAGACCACATGCATGCCATGTTCTTGGATAGCTCACATTTCTGCTGCCTGGAAAGAGCCTTGAAGAGAGCAGTGTAGCAATTTGACATTTGTTGCATTCTGCCATTAATTTTCTTAACTAGGGCTAACCAGAAGACAGACATCATGGACCAGTCTCCTTTCCAGTCATTCTCTAAGATCTCTAAACTTCCAACTCTCATGTGGCAGGGCTGCTGTATGATTAATAACTTCTTACTCACTTACTGTTGATAGCAGAGAAACATCAGTATTGTGTCAACCCTTAGCAAATACTGGCTATTAGATTTTCAGTTAGCTTGGTGGATTACTTTTCATCCTTCAGTTGAAGTCTTGTACCGTGTCAATGCCACACCTGCGTAAACGTTGTCAGCATTAGATCCCAGAGAATTTGTTGTTGTTCCAAAAATACTCTAGCAAGAAGCAAGAGCTGTCACTCTTCTGCTGTGCAGTGGCAGCTTAGGTGCTAGCCCACTGTATGCTGGTGAGAGGCTTCCAGTGGGGTCTTGGGAGTTGGGTGCTTCTGGAAAATGCATGTCAGATAAAGTGTACTTGATGTGAACTGTGCCAAAACACTGATGATAATGCCCCAATTAGGAATACAAGGCCAACACTAAGCATGAAAATCCCAGTATTCTTTTCTGAATAAACACCACTAATTCTTCTCTTCTTTGATTCTGTATGTGTACCATTTTCTTTATGCGAATAGCAAGAGGGAAATAGGAGGGAGTTGGGGTGAGGAAGCTAAAGGCCTACCTAAATTTTCTGCAAATTGGGAAGAAACAGAGTAGCTCCAAAGATACTAGTGTTTCTCCAGCTCTGCTTAAGTACCATGTTCAGCATTAGAAGAAAGAAACTCTTTGAACCTTTGCCAGTGATGCAGGTATCTTTTTTCCTTTTAAAGCTTTTCTGTCTACGGAAAGAGAAATGGGAACATTTGAATTTTCTAGCTTGTCTCAGGTTAGTTCTAGTAACATTTACAGAATGTGCATCCTAGACATTTTCCACACTCACTGAGCCATTTGAAATGTCATTACACACAGATCTAGGAGAAGTTGCCCGCCAGGTCAGACGTCATGGCTGAATACCAATATCATAAGATGGGCAAGGGAGCATTTGTTATTTTGATCTGAGGAGAAATCCGGCATTTTAAATTTTAAAATATCCCTTCACAACTCAAAGATACTGCAGTTGATTGCTCTCCTGCTGTGATATTTTTCTGATAATATGTAAAGAGCATGCACTGTGTAAATCCAGGAACCTTTCTCGTTGCTGCAACACCTGTTGGGTGTTGTTTAAGGAAAAAACATTGTATTTAAGCTTACCCATTGATGAATTCTTCTCCATTTCTCGTGTTTGGCGAGACTAAAATTTCAAAATAATGCAAATGACTTCATGCAATATAATGAAATAAAATTTCATGGCGTTATTATTCAGCTTAGTTGATAATTCAGAATTCAGAAGCTATTTTTGATTCTGTTACAAAAACTTAAAACTTGTCCATCGAAAACATGGGATATATTTCAGGTTCTCTTAGTAAGACAGCTGCTCATCTTATCATAACTTTTGATTTTTCCCACAATTCTTTTAAGGAAGTTTGGTTTTAAAACTTTTGAATTGTCTTTGGTTCTAAATACCTTCCATTCAGTTCAAGAAACAGATAAGTACTAGTATTTGTACAGTAGTAACTTGTCTTTTCTCTAATAATGTACCCTTGCGGCAAAGAAGGCCAACAGCCTCCTGGGCTGCACCAGGCAGAGCACTGCCAGCAGGTCGAGGGAGGTGATGCTTCCCCTCTGCTCAGCCCTGGTGAGAGATTTCTGGAGTTCTGCATCCAGTCCTGGGCTCCCCAGTGCACAAGAGACATGCACATAGCGGATCAGGTCCAGCGAAGGGCCACAAAGGTGATGAAGGGGCTAGAGCATCTCTCCTATGAGGAAAGGCTGAGAGAGCTGGGACCATTCAGCCTGGAGAAGAGAAGGCTTAGGGCAGATCTTATCAACGTACATAAATATCTGAAGGGATGGTGTAAAGCAGACAGAGCCAGGCTCTTTTCAGTGGTGCCCAGTGACAGGACAAGAGGCAATGGATACAAACTGAAACACAGGAGGTTCTTCCTGAACATTAGGAAACACTTTTTTTACTGTCAGGGTGACCAAGCACTCGCACAAGAGAGATGGTTTTGGGGTTTGGTGGTTCGTTGGGTTTTTTTTCAGAATAATCCAGTAGAATATGATTAAGAAGTGTGTCTGAAATGTAATCCGTTGAAAATGTTGTTTGATTACCAGTCACAAGACTGAATGTGCTATTTTTTTCATTCCCTCTTTCATAAGAAACCAATTGCATCCCCTTGGCATTTATTGCAGATGAACAGGAGAGCTCTGGAGCAATTATTTATACTGTTGAGCTCAAGCGCTATGGTGGGCCTCTTGGAATTACAATCTCTGGTACTGAAGAGCCCTTTGATCCCATAATAATTTCCAGCCTTACAAAAGGAGGATTAGCTGAAAGGTAAATTGGAAAGAAAATTATTTTTAAATGTTGTTTTTGTCAAGATAAATATTTATCTTGTTTATCTGAAGATGCTAATTTTCATTGTTTAGGAATTTATTTTTTTATAATTCTCTAAATCTGAGTTTATAATCTTTTTGCTGTTGTTTTTTGGTCATTGCCAAGTTCAGGAGCATGAGCAACATCTTAACATGATGTTCTTGCACATACTGTACAAGACAGAGCAGAGGATTGTGTTCCTTATTATAAATCACCTGGGAAAGACTAGTCAATCAAACTGCTCAGTCACAGGAACATTTTAGCATCCTTTTAAAAGCAATAGCCTGGTATAGCACAATAGGTAAGGAAAGCACTTCATGTGTCTAAGTTTATCTGAACTTACTGTATGCACATACTGCATCTGTATGTGCACTTAGGTACACCATAGTGAGCATTATCTGAGAAGCAGAAATGCTTCTCTTTGTAAGTGATGGATAGAGAATAATGAAAATGGTAAGGTTTTCTATCGCCTGTTATTTCTAAGATAGGTAGAGTCATTACAACTGGTACCTTTGGTGGTGGTTTCAGAGAGAAATTACAGCACACAAAACGTGATACTGTGCACAGCCAGAACAAACAGTGCATTTACACAAAAAGAATTTATTTTCTTCTCTTGATATGATCCATCCTGAAAGCCACGTTGATGAAATAGCTGGTTACTTGCTAACACTGCCGTTGTCTGTTATGTTGTAAGACTTCTAGAAATTTGACTCATTTCAGAACTTACAGAGCTGTCTGAGATTGCTCTTGAACAGGTGGGCTGCAATGAGTATCATCCATAGGTGATTAACTCAACTACCGCAGTAACACAGAAATCCACATCTTTGAGTCTTACCTCTGCTATTGTCACAACAACAAAGGTGACTTGCTTTAAGCGTTTCTAACAAAATAATTACTCTGTAACACAGCTATAAAAGCAAAATGAAAGAAAGAGAGATGAGACTTTCATGCTCCAAATATGCAAAGAAATTGCCTTCGTTGCTTTTTATGCTCAATGTTTTACTTCTCTCTCTTGTTGTAGGACCGGAGCAATTCACATAGGAGACAGAATCCTAGCAATAAATAGTAGCAGTCTAAAAGGAAAACCTTTGAGTGAAGCCATTCATTTATTACAGATGGCAGGAGAAACTGTCACCTTGAAAATTAAGAAGCAGACAGATGGTGAGTATGGCCAAGGGTAGCATCAGTGGTATTTAATGTGTGTGTTGTTACAGATTAACAAGCATTTAGACCATCCCTGGAAAAACGTTGTGTCAGTAGTAAAAAGCATATTCTTAGAACTTCAGTAAAGCAATGATCACCACCCACCCACCCTTTTTTTTTTCCTTATAATCCTATTCAGCTACCAGTCCCAAGAAATTTTCTGTCCCTGTGGGTCACATAAGTGAACTGAGTGATGCTGAAGATGAAACCTCTGCTGCACAGAAATCTGGCAAACTCTCAGACATCTATTCCACAACAGTCCCAAGTGTTGACAGCGCAGTAGAGTCATGGGATGGCTCTGGTATTGATACCAGCTTTGGAAATCAAGGTACTATCAAGAATGCAATCGACATTTAAAGTAGAAATTATCGCCTTCATGGTTGACCTTCCTTTGCCTTAAAGAGAACTTTATCTGCACCAACTTTAAACCTTGTACTTTGTAATGTGCTGGTGTCTCATTATGACCACACACCTCACCAGGCAGCATAATTTCATACACTTGGCTGGCCTCAGATTCATTCTTTCATGACAATGTGATGTGTTATGAAGCATTTATCAGTTCATTAACAGACTTTTGTTAGCTTTACTGACATGAATAGCCTGATCCATAGCTCATCCACAACTAAATGAGTTTATCTTTCAAATACAGATCAATGCAAGGCACTGAACACACTGAAGATGTTAATGAATTTGATGCCCATATGCAGTAATTTTTAACTCACAACAGATTTATTATAAACTGCTGAAGTGGGAACGTTAGGCATTGCTTATGATTTGAGAATCTTTTGCTTCTTCCTCATTCCTGCAGCATTAACATCTAACTTTCAGCTCTCAAAACCAATCATTCTATTTACAGACATTTTTAACACTAAATTTTCTACTATTGTTTGACTATTGTTTTATATAGGATCTTCAAATAATCTCATGTTAATTTGTAAGACACATTTATTTAGGCAGTGAGGGATACAGACATCTTGTAATAGTCTAGATAACAAGAAAAATAACTTCCACACAGCTTCAGTGTTTTATTTAACTCTCTTTAAAATTTTTATTTCCATAGTAAAGCAGATATTCCCACTATCTGGCAGATATCTGGACAGGTAGATCCTTACCTCAAATAATTTTTTCTTGCTCGCTCTGGTTGCACACATTCTTTCAAATTATTTCTCTGTTTCTTTCTGTTGCTTTCCAGGAGCATGAGCTCATAGGCAGCTGTTTTGTACCCTCACACAGAGAACTGAAACTGAGCTCTGCCCAGCAGATTTCCCATATTGACTGAAGTTCTGTGCTGATTACTTTCGTTGCTATTCTCTAATGTACCTGCTCAGTGATAACACTGGCAGTTGCTTCTGGAAAGCAGAACATTCCCTTTGAAACCTGCTGAGCTACTTCAGATCAGGAAGTAGTTGATGTCACTACTAGTGGTCATGGTTTTTCTGTTCTTTAATTTTTAAGTATTTCTTAGCCTTACTGCATATATTTGGCATAAACTTACTTTAAACAAGACAGTCTCAATACATTTAATTATAACTCCTGTTTTACTTTTAATTTAGTTTTAGTGCCAAAACTAAGCCAGTATCTCAAAGCAGATTTTTTTCTAACTCCCTTGAAAAAATCAGCCCAGACTTGGCTGGATACGTGGCACTGCTGCTAAACAACCTGAGTGTAGTCAAATTTGCGCCTTATCCCTTGCTGTGGTACTAATGTGACCCACATTTCTATTAAAGTTCATTCTGTCTTGACCTGTCAAGTTGAGTTTGGCTTCTCTCCAAACCTTTCTTGGCATAAGCACAGGCTAAGCAAATTGAGGAGTTTGGGGAATGTTTCTGGAGCACCAGATAATGCTTTATCCTATTAGTTACTAATTTAATGCTGCTGAGCAGTCTTTTCTCTCCTTGAATTAATACCCCATTTTGTACCTTTGTCTAATGTGTCTGCCTTACTAATCCAGAGCCTTCCCCACACAGCAGTCACATTTTCGCAACCAAAACCCTTCCTAGAACCTGGGGGTGTGTTAATGTCTGCCAGTTAGCTGGAAAATGCACACAACTCTAGTTACATGGGATTTGAGGGAGACAGGTCTAGACTGATTTATGGAAGCAAATTGCCCTCTTTAGAGAGGTGACAGCAGTGATATTTGTTAGTCATCAACAAAATAGAACTTCCTAATCCAATGTGCACATCAGAAAACACCAGCTACAGAGCTAGAAAAGGAGTATGTCAAGATGAAATATATATATATAGCAGCTCTACTGTAATGGATTTTGCTTACCAGATCAGCATGAGCTTGTGACAAGTCGATCCATGTGTTATTCTTGATACATCACTTGGAATCCAGACTGTCAGGTTCCTACTTGGAATTCAAATTACACTTAATTCAGTTAAAGAAATACGATTGAACTAATACCAACATTGCTTGTATGATAAAAGCACCCAGAAATAAACTCTTCAGATATAAAGGCTGTCTGATGCCATTTACACAGCTTTGAGATATTTGTAAATGGCTGATAGATAAATCACTTTCTGCAAGGTGAGGTTTCCAAGGGTGTATATTGATCCAGGGCCAGATCCATCATGAGATGGGCCTTTTCCCAGCTCTCGGAGCCCTAGTAAAAAGCAGTGTCTATACTAAGTGCAAGTCCCCCTTCCACAAAAGCGCATGGGTACAGAGATTCCCATGTTGGCCTTTATGCAGGACAGTGCAGGGCTGTGACAGCACAGTCCTGCATTTGTATTAACGAGTCCTTGCCTCAGCAGTACCGAGACAGCTGCCTGCCTTCCCATTCTGGCGTTACTCCAGTTAACGGTCACTCGAGAGCCTCTGCACCATGCCAACTTTTGCATCTAGGTAGCCATTATACAGATTGGTAGTATTGTGCATAATTGACACTAATATGTCACTAATTTTTGGCTGCATTGCTTCCAAATTTCAGAAAGTTACCAGGAGGAAGAAAACGCTTTCTTGCTAGTCATCTGAAAAGTCAAATCGATGGGGTTTTTTAATGTATCCTTGCAAACTCTTTTTTCAATAGGTCTGAAGCGCAGTTTTCTTAATAGCTTGGGTTTAATGACCGCATTAACACATATTTAACATGTCCATAACACACGTGATTTATTCACTAGTATTCAATGTATGATATCAAATTGGAAACTGATAAATTGTGAAGGTGTCTAGAACTAAACATCATAAGCAACTGAGACATAAATAGTAAGACAACAGTGTTAGATATGTTTAAGATTTTGCTTTCAATGGACTTTCACAGAAGCTCTAGAGCACACTTAATTCCAGGCATAATTTAGGTCATAAATGATCTGACTACTACTGCAAAAAAAAGGTAGCAATCATGAGTCCACATCCAAGTTCTAGAGAACCCGGCTTCAGACACGTGCTTTTCTGTCATTGCAACATATACAGTGCCATAAATATATAATTCATCTTTTTAGGACACAGCTATCAGGCTTCAGGATACAACTTCAATGCCTACGAATGGAGGAGTCCTAAACAGACTAGTTTGTCCCCTCCAAGCAAACCACGAAACCACCCCTTTCATGATACAGGGCTGAGTGATGACGAATGGGACCGACCGACAGCAAGCAGGTAAGTTCCCATATAAGTTTCTGTTTTCTGATTTGCAGCTGTAGCAGTGCCTCAAAAATGAACACTTACTGTCTGCAATGAAATTATGTTTTTCTAATGCACCTGTAACAGCTCTTCCTTTAACTGTGAGATACAGTATTTATACTTGATGAAACTTAGTAGGGTAGATTAGTGACATTTGGGGAAGATTATGATGCCAAAACCAAGACGTATATTTTATTTTGAGTTACTTCAGACAAAAAACCACAGCATTTAACTCTTAAGAATAAACAAACAAACAAAAATATAGGGCCCTTACCCCTGGGTAAGCTTCAGAAAAAAACTGTTCTGTTTTCCACTCCACAAGAATAAACCTACAAATAAAGTGGCTAGAGACAACTGGCATGTTAATCTTCTCTCTTCCATGAAAATTCTTTGTTTTGGTTTGGGCAAAGAAGCAGAAATTACAGTCTTCTTCCATAAACGCTTGAGACATCTGCAGTGATTCAGTAGGCAAACGAAGTGATCCAGGTGGAAATGTCTTGTCCAAAGCTATGGTAGTTTGCCATGCATTCATTCCTCATCTTCTGAGTCTCCTTTTTCAATGAATTTCTCTGCAGGCAAAAGAACTTTCTGCGGGAAAAATGCTTAGCTGACAATGCTCAGAGATAGTGAAAGACCCAAAAGTCTCTTATTCTCTATTCTAAGGATGATCCGGTAGTGGAACCACTGTAGAGGCTTGGGTAGTTCCTGCCGAAAAACAGTTCTTCCTCTGACAAGAGAAGACAGACACCACAGTTAGAAAGATTTCTGTGCTCTTTGTACCCATCCTCAGGACTTGCAGACATGCATGTCCTTTATTAGAAATACATTTTCTTGGTGTAGCAGCACAATGAGCCTGAAATCCCAGTCTGTGATAAGTTCAGGTTTAGTACTAAAGAAAACCTTTCTGGTTCCTGTATAAACATACTGGATAAGTAAATCCATAAGGTCTAGTCTGTTACCTTTGAAATACAAATCAAGGCAAAGCTTAGATGCCAGTGCTGCTTTTCAGCATCTGAATGACAAATACTCTGATACAGCAGATTGCCCAGTGGCATTTTGTCTGGAGACAAGTCTGGCAAGATGATAGGTAATATCTGGGCAAGTGTGAATTCTCAGGCTGTATCCAGTTCCTTTGGTCCCTACTGGCCAGAAGCATACTAGAAATTTTCATAGGCTAGTAGTGAACAATATTTAATAAAGGAAATGACCATCGTTTTCTTCATACCTCCTATTCTTGGCAAGTTAGTATCTTTAATGTAATAGTAGCATCTTTATTCACAGTTAAAGCCCGTATTTTGTTTCTCAGGTGAGATGCAGCCATAGATTCCAGAACACCTACTGTTTTGCAGTCACATAAGTCACAGGCTGAAAAAAGTGATGAGCAGTGAACCCGGAAGCTGGATTGTAAAATACAGAATCTTCTAAATGAAAAGCATTTTCAAGCACTATTCAACAGAAAGTATGCACATTAAAGAGTCTTGTTCTACTTGTCAATGTGACTTACACCTGAGATATATGGCAGAAATGAAAAAAAAGATTATTTTAACCCTGTATCTGTAAAATGGATTATGCCACACCTGATGGTGTTCCTATAGCAAGTGCTGGAGTATTTGAGAAGGGCATCTCTGTTCTTCCAGCCTGTTACAGGGAACCCCAGAAAACCACCTCTTCTCTGCCTCTAGCTAAGCAACTTATCTTCTTCTCCGACAGTAAAAAGTAATTTTTTCTTACCTTTATTTTGTGTAGCACAGCTTCCAAGAATATGTGGCAACAGAAGGAGACTGAGACATTGGGAGAGAATCAAGAAAACCATTTAAAGCAAACTTCTGTAGAAAGATCAGGGGGAGAGAGCACCAGGAGCATGAAGAAAGAGAGCAAGATGTGGAAAGGCGTCTCTGGTGGGCCAAGGAAAGGTGGGGGACAGCTGGAAGAGTGGAATACTTCCAGGTAGGTGAACAAAGAACGCACAGGAGTGAGATCCAGCTGGGCTGAGGGCCTGGGGGGGTGGGGGGTGGGGGGGCAGCAGAAGGGTGAAGAAAGGAAAAACAGTTGAAATGAGAAAAAGGAGAAAAACAGGATAAAAGGAAAAAACAGATCATTAACATGCCATTGAGTGACAATGAAATTTCAGTTGGCAAGTGAATGAAATCAGAGAGCTTAAACCGCTCTGTAGCCTGGTGTCTACCTATCACTGGCAGGTAGGACAAGTCTGTTATAGTTTCTGCTCCATGGAAAATTTTTTGCACGTTAAAAAAATACTTACAGGACTGAGTCTGCCAGATCCTAGAACATACTATCACTTCCTGAATTTAAGAAAAAAAAATTATTTTGTCTCTCATATAGCAATAAGAACCAAATCATAGACACCTGTGTCTTCGTATCTGTCCCACTGCCTCTCCTTCAGCATTTTTATGCATCTAAATTTCTGAGGGCACTTTGAATAAGCATCAGAAAACCAAATATATTCGTTATAGGTCAAACAATATTTCACATGACATAAAATCAATCTCTCAGGTTTCAGAAAAAACCTAGATGCAAAATTACTTTGGTACCTCTGTTTTTTCTGGTGCAGTAGCTCAGCTACAAATCAGTTTATTCATGTGGCTGTAATGGAGATGCAAAAGTTGAGCATTTCACACACCAGGAGACAAGACTAGGAGAAAAGGCAAAAGAGGAGGTAAGCGCAGAAAAAGGAATTGCTTCAGCTAAAAAGAGGTCCTGACATATAGGCATCATGATTTCAGATTTCACAGAAGTCGGAGAATAAACAGACCTCCAGTTCTAGAAAAGCCAGTCTTTGCTGTCGCAGACAATTGCCTCAAATAATCCTGTTCATTAACTCAAGTTCCATTTTATATTATAATATTAATATGCAATATAAAGAAAGGTATTGTAATGGAAAAATTAGTCTATGTTTAACATTGGCTATTAAAACAACTACTTAGGTTTATTGAAAGAGCTAATTTCAGAAGTCAAGGATCTTTCTAAAATCATGTTTTAAATACTTTCTTATCTTGCCTGGGAGGAATTGCATCTGTGATCCGAGTAGGTATTCTCACCATTGCTGTATCTATTGCAATATCTTAGAAGAGACACTGATGATAGATGTAGAATCATTGCAATAAGAGATTGAAATGGCTGACCATTGTCTGCTTGACTGATTGTAAGAAAGCATCTCTGAGGCAGAGTATCGTGTGTGAAGCATTCGAGCTGTCGTCTGTTGTGCTGGGCAATTCTCCTATTTAAAAGCTATTCTGTTAACAGTGTTACATTCACGCTATTCTCAGTAATACATTGTTTGTCAAGCAAGGCCTCAGATGCTTCCATAATAGTGTTTGCTCTGTTTATGTGCTGTTAAGCACCACTAGCTGCAGTCCATGGGCAGCTGCTCCAAAGTAACAGCTTGCTGCCACCAAAAGGGCGAATTTTCATTCTTTCCTTCCTCATCCTTCCCCTGTGCCTTTCACATAATCAGCCCCCTCCCATGCAGCAGCTCTGACGCTTGTGTGAACTTTCATTGATTCTATTCCCCTTGCTAAGACAGCAAAAAACTCCTGCATCCTTCCTGTACACACATACACTGTAACGGTGTTGCTTTGGGCTGTGTTGCTGCAGTCCAGAATTGACAGTTTTTATCGGACCTCTCTTGCTGGGCAACTTCCCTAAGCGTCGCTGTCACCAACATCCTGCTCAAGAGTGCTAGTAATAAGGCTTAAGTGCATTTATGAAACACCAGAGACCTAAGTCTCCATGCAAGACAGTTGCATCCCTGGAAGTTTCTTTGTGTTTTTGTATGAAATGATTGGAGCAGTTTATATGATGGCAGTCAGGTGGGCTTAAATTGATAGTGATAAATGCAGCTTAGGCTGAAGGAATCCGGTAAAAGCACCACCATCCCTCTTTTGCAAAATGCTGTTTGCAAAAATGAGGGCTCTTTTCATATCCCCTGGGAGAAGTCTGTGAGGTTGAAAGGTTTTATTGCAAATATTTGTTGCACAGAGCAGCTCTGCACACAGCTACTGGTTGATTCATTCATTTTCATAGGGAGGTCCCAGTTTCAATCCAGTAAAAATGTGTATTGAATTGTTCTTGGAATCTATTTATCTCCTTACTGAATAACTCACTGCTCAGATCCTGCCAGCTGCTAGCGACTGCCAGGTTATGAGACGACTTGTCTGTCATGTGCTCTGCATGTTCATCCAGCCTCTCCTGATCAGCGACTCTTCCCCACTCTCCTGCCTACCTACTGTAACGTTCTGTCATTCAAGTTGCAATCTGTGGCAAGGCACGTGTGTAAAATCTATTTTTAGAGGGAAAAAAGTCCACATTTTTTTAACCTCTTATTGTAAATCTAGCTTTGCAGGTACCCATGATAACACCGAGGCTGACCAGGAGGAAAATTTCTGGTCTCAGGCTCTGGAGGATTTAGAGACCTGTGGCCAGTCAGGAATTCTGAGGGAACTAGAGGTAGAACAATCTTAACCTTTCTTTCCAATTATAGAGAAATATAATGGTTTTGGTTTGGTTTACTTTCATTTTATTTTCTCCTTTTTTTCTTTTAAGTTGCACTAATCACACCAATTCATTTAAAAGCTTTAACCCCTCTCCACAGGACAAGGCTGACAGGCGTCTGTGTTTGAGAAACATGACTCTCTTGGTACCTACCCTTTACCTTTATATTTTTGCTTGTGCAGCTGCCTCCCCCGCCCCTAACCAGAGCTGTTTTCTTTTGTACAATGCAACCAAAATTCTATAAACATGTTCACCCCAGAGCTTTGACTTGCAGCTTCTGCTCTGCATAACCGTTGATGCTGTCTGCACAGGCAGCAAATGGCGCAGAACTTAAGTGGGCATAACCTTCCTGCAGCAACGCATCCCATTCTCTGACAGACGCTTTATGCAGCTTTTCTTAGCATGTTGTAGGTTGTCTTTTAAATTGAAACTTAATTTGATTAAGATGAACATAAAAGAAAATCAGCTTTTCAAAATGTTTACCTGTAATCTTACCACTCTGCAAAAAGAGCTGCCAATGTGAAAAATGTTCGTTATATAGCAATTTCTTCACCACGCAACAAATTTTCACATTTCATCCTGAAATTAATTGCAAATCTAACCATGCTTTGTGTTCGATTGTAAGGGGGGTAGAGGGGGAAGGGAACAGAGGCAGAGTAACTTTGAGTCTTTATTTTTCTAATCACCTTTTCTCTAAGTTGTCTAATCAGAACAATTAAGATTATACTGCCACTTAAAGCTACGGAATGAAAAGTCCTGAAATATTTTCTTTTATGTTCTTTTAAATTCCTGGAGCTGCAAAACTGGCAGAATCTCATTTTCATTTTTATGTTATATAAAGTCCTTTAGCAGCCAGGAGGAATGTGAATGGCATAACTGGGTGAAAGTTTTTCAGTTCAGATTAATTTACTTCCTCAGATTTATGGGGTTTGTATTGCATGTATGGGTAGCAAAAGTGATTCTCATGTATTTGTTATTGCAAACCAGAGAAATGTAGGAGAAAATGTTATACTGCTTTAATTCCGTAGTTAGAAATGGTTCAGTACCGCAGGCTTCTCTTGCAATTTTCAATATTCAGAGCACAATAAAAGGATATGGAAATAGATCATTCCGAAATGGAAATAGATCGTTCATGCTGACCAGAATGCAGTTACTTCAACACGTTGAATTTTCCTTAGCGTTTCACGGAAGTGAAATTCAGAACTGTAGATGCTGTATCATTTATAGCATCGCCTTGTTGCACAACCCACAGCTCTGAAATGAAAGTGAGACTCATTCAGGATGACAGGATGCTGAGAACGAGGATGCCTCTATTTTATGAAGTGCCATTGCATAGTCAAGGACTCCTTATCGTTTTTCATTTCAAGGTCCTCAGCCAAAGAGCAAAGAAAACTGTTGTTTGCCAAGTCCTCTGGATGCTTTTGCTCCATCAGGCAGTAATACCAGTCATTACTGAGCATAAGGGAGACTGTTAAGGCTACAATATATTATCTTGTAGTGAAAGTAGTGCTGAAGCTGGGAGAAAGAAGGGTGACAGACATGCTCCCCAGAGTCAGAAACAAACAGTTATTTGCCTGTTTTCCCCTTATTCCCCCCCCCTTCATTTTTACTATACGTTTTCAAGAAGGCTGCCTGCATCCTGTCCTGGTCAGAGTTCAGGTTACGGCCTCTTAATTTCCCTTTTCACTTGTCTGTTGGCACCAGGGAGAATAAATAGGAAATTCAGCGTATCCCTATCCCACCAGTGGCACCTCTGTACAGTGGCTGCGCCGAAGTGCATTTGCCTCCCATTCTCCAGAGCAGCAAGTCTTTCACAAGGCAGGAGGCTCCTTGCTGTGCATGGGTGCTTTTCATGTCAGTCTGTTCCACCCAGTGGATGACTCCTGTCATCATCTTTCAAGATTTCACCCTCCATGTATTCTTGCATCTCACATAAAAGGCTAGCTTTTACTGAGATTAAAAACAGCAGTGAGACAGGGGCTTGTATCTCTGAAGTATTAGTGCTAAGCTAAGGCAGTTACTCATGCAGTATGCGCGTTATGCAAAATTTCTTTTCAGGCAGTGAGCTTACCTGTACTGAGCTTTCCCTGGCCTGGGATGGTTTCCAGGCACGCTGTTTGCTAGTGCTGACTCTAGAGCTGCCTACATATTCTGCTGACTCAATTTTTTTTACCTTGCACACACAGTCTGAATTGTAAATGCCTTCCTGTAGCTCCAATTCCAACAAATGCGATTATGCCGCAACTTAAATGTTGTTTTATTTACATGTAAAATATTTTTAAAATAAGCAATTATACTACACACTCTTCAGTCTGCCAGGGGACTAGCTTACAAGCATAGCTGTTCTAGTGCTCAGTATTTTAGTTTGAAATGCCATCTGAAGACTTTTGCCTATAGGGTTCTGTTACTGTTGTTGTGTCTTGTTGTGGTCCTTTATTTTATAGTGACTTGCAAGCAGATTGAACATCTATCCTCTTGCCTTTTGCTGTGCCCTGAGTGATTGTGTTTTAACAAAGAATAGACATGTTTTTCCTACTACTATGAATTAACCACTTAACCCACATTCTGTGTTAAAAATTAACCTGTTCATTAATGCTCTAGGCCACAATTATGTCAGGAAGTACAATGAGTTTGAATCATGAAAACCCACAACCTCGTAGCCAGCTGGGAAGACAAGCCAGCTTCCAGGAAAGAAGCACTGTAAGGCCACATTACAGTCAAGCTACTCGTAGCAACACATTGCCGTCAGATGTGGGGAGAAAATCCATGGTTCTGAGAAAAATTAAGCAAGAAATGAAAGAAATCATGTCACCAACTCCTGTGGAGTTACACAAGGTCTGTAATTTTTCTTCTGACAGCTTTGAAATAGTATATTCAGCGTAGGGAATCTAATTATATGGCAATACAATAAGCACTTTTTATAACAACTCCACAGATGTAATTTGGGGACCATGTATATTAGTTCTTACAAACACATTAATGATATATCCTTGTGGGGGAAACAAATAAGATGCATCCTTGTCTACTATTTCATTTTACAATAAATCCTCAAAAGGGACTGCTGTTTTGCAAGGAGCATCCACTGGTAATTTGAATTGACAATACCAATAACTCATCTCTGCAAAATGTGTTCATTAAGAAAGCAAAGTTTAATTTCTAGAAAATACATTTCTTTAGGAAATTACTCAGGAGGGTTTGGGGCTCCCATTGGTCCTTTTTCAAATTAACACTCATTTTGAATCAAATACATGAGACTTAATGTACATAATATAGAATGTTATTTCAAATTAGCTATTGCTTCTCTTCGCTTTATAATTCCTTTGCTCTAAAAAGGATAAATAATCTTGAGTCTGTGCAACTTTTCACTGCTAAAGGCTGTTGAAATCACCTGGTGATATGAAGGTTTGACTAAGTTTAGTTTGTAGTTCATTCAGTTTAGTTCACTGAGGTGAGGACTCATTGAGTATGGGCTAAATGAATGTTTGTAGAAGGTAGTAGAGAGTGGATCATCTATATGGAAAATTAATCCATTGCCAATGTAAACAATCAATAGGATGGGTTGTGATAGTTTTAAGCTTTTCATATGTCCAGCTTGATGTGAAGTGATTAATGGAGTTAGTGACTGTGCTCAGTTTTCCTGAGTGGTGAGTAAATGTGAGATATAAAAAAAAACTACGCCAGTAGGCATTTCATGGTGTGCTCACATTCAGCAGAGGTACAGTTTTCTATGGATTATAAAACCAGCCTTTCATGACTGATAAAATAAATCCTGTCCTGTAAAGGAGGAGTCAGATTTCTATTAATGAGTCAGTATTCTATGATAGCTGTTAGCTTTTAGAGTCCTGGGCAGTAAAAAATAACCCTGTCCTTGAGTTTCTCTCTCTTCAGTTGTCTGGTTTTTTAAGAGCACTGCAACCTTCTGTTGTAGTAATTTCTAGTTTTTGTTCAGACAATATACCCACTTTTCCCCTGTCTGCTGAACTGTTGTTGAGTTTGCCAATACTGTAGGTTCTGTCATCCAGAAAAGTTATTTCCTTTCTAAAAATCTAAAAGTTGAGCCTGCACCAAGGATTTTCCAAATCCTTATAGTCATTTAAGAAAAATGGAAATCAGTGACTGGATCTTACACTCTGATTCACTGAAGTGGGCTTGTACCCCTGTGATCACACATGCAGGTTAACCCAAGCATCATGGGCTGCTGTCGTATTCATGCCCATCTTAGCAAGTTCTTATTTGTTAGTTTTCTTACTGGTTCTCATGTAGCAATGTGCCTGTTGCTTTCTCTCTCCTCCTTCATTTTTGTATTACACCTCCAGTTTAACACCAATAACCTGTTCAGTTGCTGTTTCTCATGGACAGCTTGTCCAATGGTAGTTACCCAAAAGAGCTGCAATGCCACAGGACTTCATTACACCATCAGAGAAATGTCTTGATTTAAGTATTTTCCATAACAGATCTTGCTGGCAAATGTGCTCTGCCCTCTGCAGGCAAACGTCTTAATCAGCTGGGCCACTGACGGGACAAGCAGTGAAGTCAGAACTATTTTGGAAAACTGATGGTATAAACAGTCTTTGAAATACAAGCTAAGACATAGCTTGCCTAAGACTTACCTCAGGAAGGTGTTCAAGCATGTACATGACTGCATGCTGCTGAGCTTTCCCAGTTTCTTCAGCAGGACAGGTCAGGTGCCTATTTACTGCCTCAATGCGATGGGTCTGCATGCCTGTTGAGTCAGGGCCTCTCTGCCCTATTGATCAGAATTCATACCGTAAGTTTGCAGGAAATGGGCCAGCTAAGGTCGATGTTCCACTGGTTTTTCACAATCTGATTGTGAGAGCAAGAATATGTGATTCTACCAAAGAAAAAGGCGCACGTAAAAATGAAATGCATCAATAGCCAGTCTGACTGTATAGGGTAAGAGAGAATAAGACTGGATAAAAACTGCTCAGGCTACAAACACAAACGAGTGAGTCTAACGGAACAGCATGGTGAGCAGATGACATTACTAGCTTGTCCTTCTCAGATATACACCTCTCAGAAATGTAACACAGCCCTGAGGATTATTTTGCCGAATGCTGCAAACTTTGCAGCAAGTTAGCCTGAGTTCTTCACTGCTCTTTCTTACTTCACTGCATTACATTCAGCAAATGTGTACTTGAATTGTCTTTGTCCTGAGGAAGCTATGACTGAGATAAAGTGTCCTACAAATCTCTTCAAACATTCGTTCTAGATGGTTTAATAAGTAACATTCAATTTAACTAGATAGCATATTGCTATATCAGTACCCAAATTTAATTAATACCTTTACTTGATTTTATCTACCTAGGTAAGCATATAGATTAATATTTTTCTAAAAATCATAGCAGACCATTTTCTAAAAGTTTCATAGAGCACACATTCCTCTGAGAACAAAAATATGCACTAGACATCAGATAATTTTTCAATATTATTATTGCAAGTAGTCATTAACCTAAAATTACAGTCAGTTAAAATACCTCAATAGCTGATCTGTGCAAGATGTATGAATTTAAATTAAGCATTTTCCCATAGATTTGAGAGGGAGGAGAGGCATAGAAACAGACTCAAAACTTGTAAGCCTCTGTTTAAAATTTGTAACTATTTAATTGCTTATGAAATATGAATTAAATTTCTGTTTCAGCTTTCTTCTTCCCTTAGGCTCCTGATGTAAATTTAAAAGTCTAACAAATTGCCCATAATGGAGATTTTGCTATTGAGATCAAACATTCCAAAGAGTTGTGATCAGAAGTACAGATAAAACAGCATGATTTAGGTGTTGCATGAATTGCCTGCAATCCTCATACCCTTCAGACAGGGCTGCGCTACTGGCAAGTGAAGATGAGAAACCTGTGTGCTGAGGCTTTGCCCATACCCATTATTAAATAAAAATCTGTTTATTTCAGATAGCAGCGTTTTTACTCTGAGATTCCCTTTTAAGAATATATGCTGCCCTAAAAAGAAGTAGCCCCAAAATTACAACCTATAATACAAAAGAAAGTGCTCAGCAGATGACTTGCACCTAAAAAGTGTGGCAGCTGTCCAACATGCAACAAAGTTAAATCGCAACCTCATCTCTTTAGTGAATGAGTTTCTTTAATTTCCAAATTCCTGTTAAATAAACCAAAAGTCAAGAGAAGATAGCCATAAGGAAGACAGGTTTTTAAAATCTTTTAAGATCTGTAGATCTGAAGAACCAAAGAAATGAGAAAATATTTTTATACATAGACGTTCTGATTGCAGGGTAGTGAGTAATTCCCTTCCAGAGTGCTCAGTCCATATAAATCAGGAAAGTCCAACCTGAACAACAAGGAGGGGCAATAAAAGACTTTGGATGATCATTCTCAAGTTCTGCTTCCCTCCGTGCCCCAGTATTGCAGTACTTCCCCGTGTCCTGCAAACAGAGGTTCTCACCTCCACAGCAAAACTCCTCTTTTATGTCCCTTACCATTTGCAATGCTCCATTTTTTGACTCACAAGCTGGGCATGAAGTAGCATGTAGATTCCCCGGGCATTATTATAGCCGAGACACAAGATAAGGTGAGCTAATGTGGAATGGCACTTCCTTAGATCTGTAGAACAGAATTGGTATGTATTTTGTTTGCTAATAGACCACTCACTAAAAATAGGAAAAAAGCAACACTGTCCTAGGCCATACAGATGGGACCACCATCTGTAGTACATGCAGAATTATTCTCCACTCTAGCTTGGCTTTGATAAGATCTCAACTGTAGTAGAGTGTCCAGTTTGGGGTTTGAAAATTAAAGAAGGATGTTAACCTACTGAACAGAGTCCAGACAGAAAAACAATCCTTGTTTCACATCGCTGCAGAGAAGGAGAGAATAAAGTGATCTTGTTCTCTATGGATAGCAGCAGGGTTAACTCTCAGCAAGGGTGATTTAGTTTAGACCTAAGGAAAACATCTGAAGCAGTGGGATTACTTTAATAGACTGTGGAGTCTCCGTCTCTGGAGATTTTAAAAAGCAGGACAGATAAATGTCTCTCAGAAGTGGGCTAGATGCAGTTGATCCTGCCTTAGGGCAAGAATACAGTCTAGATGACTTCAGAGTCCCCTGTTTCATATGTTTTTGTAGTTCATCTGAGGTTGGATCCAGCTCCACTTAACTCCAGTACCTGAAGGAAGAGGAAGGGGAAAAGAATAAGTGGAAAGGGGAAGTTCCTCTTTAAAATTGTGCCATCTGTGCTAGAACAGTGCATAGTATTTTAAGTAAGTCTTTTCCTCTTAGGCACTGTATCATATTTTTACATTTACTTTTCAAGGCTTCTTTAAGAAGCAGTTAACATGAAGCACACCTATCCTTTGTGACAGTGTGGAAAAAAAGTTATCATCTCATTTGAGGAGAATTTGTGTCTTGGTCCAGCACTAATTATTTTTCATTCTTGCCAGGAAATGTACACAAATCTGTCAATAAAATACATCTCCCCGCTTTATTTTTTTTTATTTTAGTGATGTAGAATGGTAGTCTTGCAGCACTTTCATAGCAGCTTCAAACATGCTTCAGATCAAAGCCATGTTAGACATGCTATGATATCACAAACAAAAGCCTCTGTTAATAACAAATTATTAGAATTTTCCCAGAGTCCGGCTGGTACAGCAGCTGTGGATAAAAATTAAAATCATTCTATGATGAATTATTTTGAATTTGCAGATAGGTTTTTCAGTAGCTGAAATGCCCACTGACTCCTAAAATTCACGCCGAGGTGGAGGAAGTGTGACAGGTTCAGCAAGAAGGTACTTTGGGGGAAGATGGGGCAAAAGAAGGCAAAGACCTTAAACACAGCAGCCACTGGGAAGTTTAAAATGAGAGCTCATACCCAAAAAAGTCACTGGAAGCGAGAAAGCCTTCAGCTTAGTTAATGGGACTTTAGGTGTGGCTTTCTGCTTTGCTGCGCTGTACAGAGGGAGAAAAACAATGGAAGAGGAGGAACTGGTGTAAGGGAAGGGACGAGTACTGCATGTGGGTATTGGTGCTTACCCCGGCATGAGATGGAGAGATGTTTTCACAGCAGCCCAGCAATGCATTGTCCACATCTACAGATAAAGCGGTGCTAATGCTTCAGTTGGTGTTATGTCTTACTTCTCTCAGCTGTTGCCCAGGATAGCTACAAAACTTAGCAGTGAGTCTGTTTTCATTCTGGTTAAAAGCACTGTTGATACACCACTGAAGCCAAGTAAATTCAAGAAAACTGCAGAGAGCGGAGAAGAAAACCACACCCAACTATCTGTGCTCTTTGTTGATCTGACCAAATCCTTCACTCCTGTTTGGAGACAACCTTGTCTGTTGTTACTTACCTTTTCACACCAGCAGTTAACGCAGGATCTCAGAAGCTTTCTGAAGGCAGCAGCGGCCAGCGCTGTGCCCCAGCACTGCTGTGCCTTGGCACTCTTCTATGAAGTACTGACCAAGTCAGTATCTGAATTCAGTCTTGGCCCTGCCGTGAGGAGGAGATTGGACTAGAGACTTCCCAAAGTCCCCTCCAGTTTGAATGATTCTGTCATTCAGAAACACCAGAAAGGAGTGCAGTGGCTGGCACACACAAGGATGCAGCATATGGAGCATTACTGATACCCAGCCATTATAAAATTACAGAGCACTCTTAATGTTGTTGTTTTATTAGCCAAGGTACGTTTTGAATCAGTATTTTGAACACAAAGTGAAAAAAACTATAGCAGTAAAAGCCCAATTTTGACTGTGTGACTGTATCTGCATCCACATTTTGTGCCAGTATCAGTGTGTCAGTCAGATGTCACACCATTGACTCACAATTTACTTGCGTAGGTCTGTGCTCCTGATGTGAGAGAGAAGCAAGGAAAAAAACCCAACCACCTCACAGAAATATAAAAACCTAAGCATACCACATACCTGCAAAAAAGTATGAATCGTTTTCTATCAGATAACTGAATTCACAAAACTATCTGCCGAGGACTTGTTCTCTGAACACCTGAAAAACCTTCTCCTAACAGTTTTCTTAACTTCTGTTTCCTGCTTTTGAATGACTGTCTCTTGGCTGTGTGACCGTAAGAACGCTGCCTGCAAGCTCTTGCTGAAGGAGCCTTCATTCGCACTCTCTGAAAAGATTGCATTACAACTCTCATACTGAGCACTTTTGAGATTAGGCCTTGCAGGGTGGACCATTGCCTGGCAAAAAACAGGCTGGCTAGGGCTTACAGTGTTGGTGGCGTTTATGCCCTAGGGAAGTTTTGAAAAACAAAACACTGATTGATTGGTTGAGGCCAGGTCTTCATCCGTGAAGCAAACCTAAACTTAATTGGGTGACCAATTAAGTACTCGCATCCTGGCAACTAGAGAACAGGGTAGAAAAAAAATAAGACTCAAAAAAAATGACACCACGAAAGGTGGGCTAAAACCCACAAATTCTCAGCTGACAATTCCCAGAAGTGAAAAGGGCTGCTTATAACGGGAGAATAAGGAGGTTTCTGAGAATATTAATACAATAGCAACAACTCTCATATAATACTGTGAGTACCAAATAGTAGGTAAAAGTGAGCTCGCTAATATGGGGGGAAAAACAAAAAAAAAAACCAAAACCAAAAAAAACCCTCCCAAAAAATGAAACCCAAAACACTAGGAAGAAAGCCTGCCTAGTGCTTGTAGAAATGTAGACAAACTTTTTGTTGATTTTTCCCCTCCCCCTCCCCCCCTTCCTCATCATGTCACATCACCTCCACAGGTAACTTTGTACAAGGACTCTGATGGCGAAGACTTTGGGTTCAGTGTCTCAGATGGCTTATTGGAAAAAGGCGTGTATGTTAAAAATATTCGACCAGCTGGCCCTGGCGATCTGGGAGGTTTAAAACCATACGACAGACTTTTACAGGTAACGTTTCTGGCCCCATGCAGGTTTAGCACGAAGGGCCATGACACGCAGATTACGTTGTAAAAAGATTTGTGACCACACTGTAGGGCGTTTGTGTAGCTGTGTACACAGACCCGATTGTAGAATTGCATAAAGTGTTTACATCACTTATTTGGAAGACTTGGTATCTACATTGTTTATTATATTTTAAATTATGAGCAGTACTATTCTTTTCTATTTCTGCTGGGAAAGGATGTGTGTAGGGGATGGGAAAAAGGACAAATGATTGTAATTACTCTGCGCCACAGGCCACGTAAATCACTGAGACCCCTCAGTAAGAAAAGGCAGCACATCATGGTGACTTTGGCTTTATGCAGTGGCACTAAGGCAAGATTTTTCTGTAAAATCAGATTTAAGGAAACAAATTCTTTCAGAACATTAGGTATTTCAGAACTCCAAAGGAGACACACTGGAAAGCTGGAATTTCCTGAGGCTTTTCCAGACAGATTTGTAATTTTTGCTGTTCTTGATATAGACTTGAGAATTGTTTCTGTGCTCAATCCAAGTTGTTGATCGGCATAGTTGTCATAATATAATTTCCACTGAGCACCACACTTCCCCCAGTGCCAAGTTGGATCATGATGGAAAAACTAAACTTTTTGTCAACTAGCCCAATAAAAGACTTTATATATTAATGAAAACCAGAGGAGACCTGAACTGAATTGAAATTTCAGCTGTGATCTATTGCATTTAAATTAATGAACACCATGAAAGGCTGAATAACTGTGCTGTTAAATGTCATTTATGGAGTGGGTATTGTGACAGCTGCCAACAGCTATCACCAGTGTAAATATGCCCACTTCGGCTACATTCTGTTAAAGAGTGAGTAGGAAACTTACTGGTGTCTTCAGACCAGATGCCATGGTTAAATAGTCTTGTATTGGGCGATTCTCTACCTAGAATATTTAAGTCAGGTTCCATAGTCTCAAGGATAAATCTGTTTCTCTTGTGATCTCATTTCTTTTTCCTAACATAGTAACAAAAATCTGTCTTCTAATCGTTCAGGTAAACCATGTTCGCACCAGAGACTTTGACTGCTGTCTAGTTGTGCCCCTCATCGCAGAATCTGGCAATAAGCTGGAACTGGTGATTAGCAGAAACCCACTGGCATCTCAGAAAGGAAGCTCAGAACAACAGATTTCAGCAAGTGGGGAGTGGAGTGATCAGAATAACGCCTTCCTCCAGCACAGTGGACACGCTACTGTGAATACAGAGGCACGGGATCCTACAAATACATTATAGCAGAACATCATTTTAGTGGGACATTCGGTAACGAAAGACAATTATGGTGCTAAATCCCTTCAAGATTTCTCCGAGATTGAGGCTCAGACACTATATAGCACTAAAAAGCACAGGAGGTCAGTCTTTCTGTCTCAAGGCTTGTATTAATTCATGGTTACTTTTGAAAAAGGTTAATTCTTCATTAAGTCAAGTCATTCCATTCTGAACAATCTAGCATTAGCAACAATACGAAAAATCGTAAGGGCCTTCTTTCCCCCAAATAAGAAACTGGGGAGATGTTTTAAATATGATTTCAACGTTCCTCTCCCTTCATCAGCAGCTGCTGTTTGAGGGAAAAGCACGGAGTCAACCTCTGCTAACACTGGTGTCCAGGTTACGTGGTTTTTAAAAACATGGTATCAGAAAGGTGCTGTCTGATGGACAAGGAATGCTGCACCGGATTCTCTTGTGAAAGGGTTAGATCTGTGATTTTGGGGACCTTTATTCTGCCACCAAGAAGGGTGCACTCTTCAGACAAAGGACAGTTTAGATGTTTTAACAAAATGCTTGTTGAAAGCTGCAGTATGCGGTGAACATTACTCCCCCACTTTTGTAAATTTTGTTAGAACATATGTTATTCCCTATGCAATGAAATATTTAATGGTATGTCTTGCAACCTGTGGGGGTTTTTAAGCAGAGATTTTTTTAATGGGATAAAACCTCTGAAGGAGAATTACTGACAAGAGTAAAACTGAAATGAGTTCATACAAATCAGAAACATTTTAAAAGAAAATGGCTTTTTTTAAACTATGGCAGTAGAAGATTGATACAAAAGCTCTTTAATGATCCATAAACCTGTAAACGTGTACTGTCACACATGAGCTTTTTAAGTCAAACAATTTCTTGAAGGGACAAAAGTCCCATTTAATAAGCTTTGTTTTCAGTCTTCTTTATGATAAAACATTACCCCCTGCAACACATTTTTAGAATTTAAAATTGTAAATATATTTTACAAACACATCACACAAATTCTCTTCTCTCCCCTCTCCCCCCAAGCAATAAAATACTGCCAGTTGCTTTATATGCTCACCAGCAGCTGCTTTGGTTTATTCCAGTATTCCAGTTGTTATTGGTAATTATTGTTATTGGTGAATATAAAGATACCGGATTTGTACATTTGTAGAGTCTCCATATCTAAGCGATCACCTTACAGAGTTGTTTCGGGTCAATTTAAACTGTTTAACCGTACCCCTGTTGCTGTTTCCAGTACATGAACAAGCTCACCTGCCCTGCACACACACGTAGCTCTGATCTCTATTTCAGCACTGCCAGAAAAGGTCAGAATGACATTCAATGCTGAATCATGTTAAAAAAAAAAAAAATGTTCATGAGTCACTTAAATATGTATTTTTATTTGTAACAAATAAGTATTAAACTGTAAAGTATTTTTGTACAAATTTAATACTTTAATAGCATGATATTTATCGTCTATGTTATGTTTTTTGAAATTCAAACTGTTGCAAATATTTGTATGGAAAAACTGTATAAACTGAAATAAACAGTGATTTAAACACATTAAAAATGAGGTAGCATTTTCCTACTTTATATTTTTTCCACAGTCTTAGCAAAAAAATACCATGTTTATATTTGTGGTACTTTTTTTTTTTTTTTCCTATGGCAGGAAACATAATGTTGAAAGCGAGCAAGCTGGCCAAATTTTAGTACATTATGTCTGAAGTTTGAATAAACATTCAGCTTATTAATCTCAAAAATTACAATGCGGCAAGTCACGTGGTACACAAAGGTTGAAAGTGGAATGTTACTCGAACGCTGACTTCTGCTTTTCTTACAAAGTTGATTATCAGCATATAACTATTAGGTAGAGCAGCAACAGCAAGCTTTACAGCTCTTTCAGGTACAAAGTGGGAAAAATTTTCTACGTCACTGATTGCAACTTTCTTGTTCTATTTATAACAAGATTAAAATCCATAATCCATCAAAGCTTCATGCCCATAATTCTGCCACATTAGAAAAATCTGAAGCCCCACCTTGTAAACTTTTTTTTGAGTCAAGACCGAACTGCAATTTTGGCACATCATCAATGCTGTAGCATTAGGAGATGGATAAATCTTGGTATGGACAGCTAGAATCTTTACATCAGGAAATCCCCGTGTATTTTTTAAGGGAATGTCTGAATCCTGTAAGACCTGTAAGTTCATTCTTCACCAAAACAAAAGAACAATACAATTTTTGATGCCCAACACACCAAGGAATCTCCTACTAAAAACGGATCACTGAAAATATAAAAGGCTCACTTTAAAACAAGCTGTTCTTCATAGAACGTGCAAACACAGGAAAGCCTTTGACAATCATCTGCATACCGAGCTTCTCTGTTCCAAAATCTTGAATGAAACAGGTTCAAGAAAGTTTCATGAAGGGGAGAGTTAATTATTTGTTAGCTTTTGAAAAGCTTCCTAGGAGTGGGTTGGCCCAGAGTTAGATTCTTAAGTCTGGAAGACCCAAGTGGGGAATCTTCTACTGTTGCCTGTCAAAACAAAACAAAAGTGTTACCAGAGTGTGAACCAGAACTAAAATAGAGTAACCTCTTCAATAAAAGCTTTTTCCCCATGACAGAGCTCAGAAATTAGATATAATGAAAAAAATATCCATTAAGCATGTCTGACTGTATAAAAATGTATCTATCTACTTCAATGATAAAATTATATGTAAACGTTTCACAGCAGTTCGGCTCCTAAAAATTGACTTCTGTGCACAAAGAATGAGTAACAAGGTGTATACATTTACTACTACTGACATAACTTATTTTTTCCCTATTAGTCATATATTACTCTGGAAAAACAGCTGCCAAACTTGACCACTTCAATTACTGGCCATCTTGAAATAAGAAGTAATAAGTAATAATAAAACAATCCTAACATTATCCAGGCCACCTGCGGTGGTGAAAGAGAGTGCTGAAGGTTGTTTTAAATTTTCTCAGTAAGGAAATACTTACGGGGGGTATTTTCATCGCCTCCTTGGAATGCTCTGCAAGACTCTGTTGTCTTTTAGAGGGACTTTGCTGCAAATTGCCTGTCTGCTCTTTCTTGAGAACTGCTGACCTTTCCTGTTTCATCAAGCCAGTTAGAGGTTCAGGTGGGTCAGGAGCACCTTGAGTTACAGAAACAGACGGAGTCGCAACCTCTTGACTTTGCCAGTTCTTCGGCAGGGGAGAGGAAGTTTGTTGTTTGGGACAGTTGCTTGTTTCTGTGATTGCCTCTCTCAAAAATCTCTGTAAGCGTGTTTTTCTGGGCACGTGCTTGTTAGTGACTGCTCTCCTGAGGTGCATCTCTTCAGCTATAACATAGACACGGCAGCGTCCTCTGGTCACGGCTGTGTACACATGCTGCCAGTGCTGACGGCCAGGATTGCCAACCACGTAGACAACAGTTTTTTCCTCGGAACCCTGAAACGTGTTTAAGAACATCTTACTAAATTAAGATCTCCAGTAAGTAGTTTTTTAAAAAAAAGACAGCTTACAAGTGTGAGGAAGTTGGAGGCAACAGGGGATGCTCTCAAGAGTATCTGCTATCCTGCATTCAAGGAATTTTAGTTTCAAGAGAGCTTCTGACTCACATGAAAAACAGTGCATTAGCAAGATAAAGCCACAAGAAAGTTTTATAAGCTCATAGCTTTTTTTTTTTTTACCTGAAATGTGTGGATAGTTCTGGCCCATGCATGTTTTATATGACATAACTTCTTCAGTGCCTTATACCTCACAGTGAAAGTGGATCCATACGTGCTGCTGATGGTCAATAAGCGCTGTTTATCAATTTCTACATCCTAAAGAAACAGAACAAGAACACTCAGCAGTAAGCCTGTATCAGCAGTTTGATCAATGTCTATACATCTGTGTGTGTCCATACTCTGGCTTTCCCTGAAATTACAATAGCTGCAATGTCAACCAAGTGAAATAGTTTCAGAAGACACTAAGCCCAAAAGATGGCTATCTTTCACCGACCACCTTCAAGGAAAATAGTTTCACTGTACAGGACCTACCCCAGCTCCTTATTTAGTAAGAAAAAGAGCCGAGAAAGGCAGTTTTAACCCCCAGAAAACTTAGATTATCCTAGGGTACAGTGACATATACCAGTGAGGCCATTTAACAATTTGTTGTCACACAACAAAGAGAGCCTACTCTCTCCCATGAACCCTGCGTGGTCCCCCTTTCCCATGCACAAATACACCAGACCCTCGGCTGAGTGAACTCGACTCACTGAACCCCACAGAAAAATACAGGGGGTTTTGTTGCTGTATTTTTTGGTCAGCTTAGTTTTCTGCTAGGGGAGAGCTCAAGCTGTAACGTTAGCTTTATTCTTTACTTAAAACTATATTTCTCCCTATATCCAAAACATTATGCATTTCAATTACAGTATCTTTGAGTATTTACACTGGACAGGAGCTGAAACACATTTTACAAAAACGCCCAGAGATTGTTTTTTTTTAATTCTCTATGGTGAGTCTGCCTCTTTCCTGCCTTTCACGTGATAGTTTAGCAGAAGAACTAAGTATCTATTACGGTCTAAAATTTTAAAGTATGCATTGTTTTGTTCTGGGGATTCAACAAGAACTGAATGAGTTACCACTGGTTTTTTTGTGCAAGTTCTTGCAGCAAGGTCTTACCCCTGTTATGAAAAATATATCTCCATTGCATAGTCGTTTGTCCTCATCAGCAGTCTCTGTAGTGAGGGAGGTTTGTCCACTTGTGCATTCATGCCAGTTAGGATCCTCTCTGAAACCACGGTCTGGCAAGAGATCCTTGAGATATGTATTCCGCATACAGGAAATCTTGTCATCAATTTGAAATAAAAGTCGTTTTTTATGGTCTCTAGGCCAGAGAAAGAAAAAGGGAGAAATGTATCTACAAAGTATGCATTTACCATCTCTCAGTACTTCTTCTCTTTCCCCTCTCTACACTTGGGCCAGATTAAAAGCCTTAATAATGTTCAAAACAGTTGTCACATTTAAAAGGTGTTTCTGGAACTTCTGTAAAACCTTTTGGTAAAAAACAGTAATCTGGAGTAGCACCAAAATCCTGCTTACAAAAATATTTCAGAATCTATTTAGAAATCACACGGTGGCAAAAAAAAAAAAATTAATCTTGAGGGTTTTTTCAAGTAGCTTTTATGTCAATTTTAAGTATTCAGCAGTAACTCAATCTTGGGATTCACATAATGACAATTTAAATGAAAGGCAAACACTTATTTTATGTTACATCTGTTCACAGTCCAGGATGAGATTAAAGAACCCATCAAAGAAAGATTATTGTATAAATGATTTCTAACATAAATAATCAGATCTAGATGAAATATTAAGTTTTAAAATTTTATTTTAGGTTGTTGACCCGGCTGTTACACTTTCAAAAACAAAGTGAGATTGTTCACAGGAAAAACTGCAAAACGCTGGCTTACCTGGTTACGTGATTCGAATAGTGTTGGCAACAAAGTTCATTTATTAGATCGCAATCTTGCCTAAATCATACAAAATAAGAACATGAACAAAGTCATGGTGTACTTAATGAATACAAAGCATACAACAATTACATGCAATGTCACATTAGCATTTAATTAAAAAACAATGCAAAAAGCCCATCTTAGCTATGATGATCTTCCACCAACAATTAAAAGCAATCACCAATTCAAGAGTTTAGAGGACACAGCGGTAAAGGAACAGTTTTATCCAAATAACATAGCAAGTGAGGCAAGGATGTCTGCAATGCATACCTAGACTTGATTTTAAGAGAAAGAACAAAACTAAAGCAAAACTAAAGCCTGGATATATTATTTCCTGTCTGTGGATGTATTAAAAATAGACAGCAGATTTATTTGCTTGAAGACCCAGGATTTTAACTTTTAAATGCAGATTAAGTACCTATAAATACATTCTAGAAGAATCTTACATGGAAATCATTAATAACAGTATTGTACCTGAACACAGACTAAAGAAAAAAAAAATATTTCGGAGTTACCCAGCATTCACAACATGCGGACTAGCTACAATTTATAAATCGCTTATTTGCACAATAGTTACCTGTAAGTACTGAGTGTTTTTTAATTGCTGAGAAAAGGTTCTTCACAAATAAAAGTGGAAGAGGTTTTCCTTAAGTACCCTTTTGAGCAGAAGTGGAAGATTATGGAGTATTGGTACTACTGGACATTACATTTATCCCTTCACTGTTTCTGCAAGGCCATCCATACAATTCACGCTCCTGTGACGGTCCACGTTATCAGCGATTACTAAACTTTATGATCTTTCACGAAAGTGTTAGAGCCCTACACCACCACTCTTTCTTAAATGACCAGTATTGTGCTTCCAAATATCCAAACTGTAGGCACTTGCCACTGCCCAGCAGGAGCACTAACACACATCAGATTATATGACTAAATCTGGCCTTCATCCCATGACCAAAATGCAAGTATCGTCTGTCATTTGGTCAATGTCCACCTGTGACAGAAGCATGCAGAGGCAGTAGGTTAGTATTCCATCGCGCACCCTGGAATTCACCTCTGCCATGATATTTGAATATGGACATCACTTTGTATTTTGCGGGTTCCTCTTGCAGTCAAGCCCTCACCTTTCGTTTCTGAAGAACACTGCACCGTTAGCCAACGCCAGAGCACAGGCTCTCAGAGAATCTGCTACAAAACTGACCGCTTATGTCCATCCTTTGTTTCTTGACCATAAACAGTACAGATGAACACAAAGGCAGAAATCATGGTGCAAAATAACATTAAGCTTACAGAAAAATTAAGCGACTGTCTATGGAGAGACCAGGGCAACCAGAAGGTACAGGAGAAGACACATGGCCTGTTGTTCTCTCTAGTAATTTTATGGTATTGCCATTAGTCTCTCCAACTCAACACATTCAGTTATTTTTAGACTGTGGCTGCTAGCAAGGATTTTTTCAATGTCTGCCTACATCCTTCGTTACCTTCTGAAAGCAATGAACTGCGATTGTTTGGCATCCTGCAATCCTGGTCCTTTTTTAAGTAAAGTCCTTATGGCATTTTGCAAATCTGATTAAGAAGACATAAAAGGTAAGGCATAAGAATATGCAGAACAAACAATTTAAGAAAAAAACCCATAATCCAATATGAAATTGCCTTGCTTATTTCGTGCTTCAGTGACATTTCAACTTGTTTAAAACAAATCCCCCAAAACTAAAAACAAACAAAAATACAGATCCCCCCCCAAAAAAACCCTACACACCACAAAACATCCACATATATACTCCCTCAAAAAAGTATCATGCAATTATTCCACTGGTAAAATCTGAGAGACAAAAGCAATGTGAAAGGAGAGAAATTCTTATTTCTGTGTTAAAAGAGCTGCATAGAGCATATTTCATGCAAAATAAGGCTTTCATATAGCACATTAAAGAGGTATGGAGAGAACATTTTTAAGCCAGAGACCTATAAATTTAGATTTCACAGAAATCTGTTATTAGTATTCTGTTTGCTGAATAAGTTATTATAGTAAGATAAGATGATAATATTTGCAGGTTTTTTCCCCACATCCCCCTTGAAGCTTTTTGATGCATATAAGGTAGAGGCCACTCAATCCAGTTATCCAATAAAGGTCAAAAAAACCCAAAACAATGGCCTAACCCTGACCCCAAAACATTTTGAAAGAAATTCTGGTGTCCCCTCTGCTTTCATTTTCTTAACTTTATTGCAGAGTTGTTAGAGCGCATTCCTGTCCCAATGCACCATCCTGTTACAGTTGCTGTTTACTCAAATGATTCACTTCGGAAAATTTAACCTTTTAAGGTTTGACAGCTCCAGCTACAACATAAAAAGACAATCACATCTGATTACACTGGCAGAAGCTGTATCACCCCCGTTTCAAAATCTAACTGGTGAGCTGGAGCTCTACAGCACTGATAAGTCTTACTGTGTGCACTTACAGAAGGCAAAAGGTAAACTACGAATCTAGCACTTAAATTTATACCACAAACAAAACCAGACTCAAATCTTCGCAAAATGTTCGTTCTAGCCAAAGGGTCTATGTTTTATCAAAGGGAAAGTCAAGATCACAAACCGACTGTACACACGTACTGTCACAACCCCCACCAGCAGGCAAAGCAATAAAAATGAATTTCTTCTCCGGGCTTGGCACTGTCATTTCCTCATTCCAATCAGAAACTTTCAGCACTTCATCAAATTCAGGAAGCTTCCGGTGAGAAATTCTTGACCAGAGCAGTGACCAAAAAACAAAAGAAAAATTATTTCCAGTTAAAGGATTCCAGTGTAATGTCTGCATCAGCCTGAAGCTCACCATTTACAAGTTTTTGGTCATCTACACTACATACACCAAAAACTCTTTCTTCTGAGCATAACTTAATTTCACATTTAAAAATTGATAATTTATTCTCTAAACCCTTCAGCACTGCGGTAGATACTTAGTATTACCCATACAGTTCTTCTCATGGGAGCAGACTGGAGTAATACAGAAGTGTGATATCCCAAATGAAAAAAAAAGAGAGTGTTTGTAAAACACTTTGTAGTCCTGGATATCTTGCAAATGTTCAGAATATTCTCAAATTCCAACCAACATCAAAAGGTCTTGGACACTCAGACCTAGATTTTGTTGTTTGAAGTTTAAAAAAATAAGTAATTCACTGACAGTAAACAGGATTATTTCCAGACCAAAAATAATGCAAATGCTTGAAACATTTAGAGATTCTACGTATTAATACAGCAAAAAATATAAAGAAACTATGATTTAATGGCCCTTGACATCTAAACTCTCAATGTAATTCAGCCTGTTTTAGCTGTTGTCATACTTACCAGCAAGGTCTTTAAAGCTTCCTTTTTAGAGAAGCAATTGTAAGTCATTTCAGAAGGCATAAAGTGATTTATGGATGCACAAGTTATTTGAAAACAACGAATAGTATTTGATAGTGAAATATGTCCCATAAAAATTGAAGAGTATTCCACATACACTTTTTTTTGTCCAATACATATACTCCTGGTAAAACTGGGGGGGAGGCGGGAGGTGTTTTGGGGTTTGGTTTGTTTGTTTTTAAAAACAGCATTACTGATTTTGAATAAGAAACTGTAACAGAAGCAGTACTATAGAGTCAAATCTGGATGCATTACTATTTTGCAGCTAAAGGACAAGGCCTACAACAAGAATGCTTCTTACACACAAAACAGAATCCTACCTTGATGCATTATCTACAATTAGTTGCGATTCAGCTCTGTGATTAGTTCGCAGTTCCACAGAAAAGCCTCTTGATTTTAGACCCTCAAAGATATCAGCTAACATGTTTCCTGGCTCTATGCTTGGTAGCTGTCTAGTATCACCTACACAGAACGCAAATTAGTTTTTGTGAGAAGCAGTAACAGAACATCTGTTAAAAACAGTCTTGAAAATAAAACCACTGGAATTAATAAATACTCAACTCTCCACACAGTAACATGCTTCCTCAATACAATTCACATGAAATGAAACTGTCAACAATCTAAGAAACTTTGTTTGGGGAATCAGACTGTAGTATAGTTTAAATTTTTCATACTCCTCGCTCAGTAATGCTTTACTAGCAGGTACAAATCACTATATGATGAACAGCAACAGGAATCACATCTTATTCAAACACATTTTGAAAGTTACATATTTAAAAATGAATGCTATAAACATCATGCCAAAAAGCAACCTCTGAGAAAGCAGAAAATTTTGATTTTATGCTTCGTTGTCTTTTCTGAATGAAAAGATGATCCTAACATTAAAACAACATTAAATCTCCCTTCTAACATTTGATTAATATGCTAGCACTAGTTTCTTTAAGGAAATCAGAAAGTTTTCCAGTTGCAAGATGTAATAAGCCACTACACGGAAGTCATAAGACTTTCAGAATCAGACAAAACACTGCTAAACAGAGAACAGAGATACCGATACTTTCATACTGACAGTTGAGATGGAAAACTCTTGAAGAGCCGAGTCTACCTCATCTGACCTTATGAATAAGCAGAAATATCTGAGTACAGAACAATGTAACATTCTGGGGTTTTTAAGCGACTCGGTGAGACCAGTGGCAGTTCTGATACTTATATTGTATATTACATATTATTAAATATTGTATAATGCTTGGTTTTTTGTTTCACTTACCTAGAATAATAAGCTTGGCAAGCTGAGCATGCTCACACAAGAGTTTTAAAACTAAACTAAGAATGTGTACAGACACCAAACTTCCTTCATCCACAATCAGAATCGTCACAGTAGAAAACTTCCACGGCTGTACTTGTTCACTCTGCCTCCACGATCTAAAACTATAGATGATCTAGAAACAAATAGAAATAAATCAAGCTCTGACACTAATCAATTGTCTTACAAAGGTATCCAGAGCGTGGTATCTTCTAATGTTGCATTTAGAGCTGTTATCTGAAATTCTGAACTTAAACCTGTAAAGACTCAGAAGACTCAGCTGGTCAGTCTTATTTTCCTCCTTAATGACCACATTTCTAGCTGAGATTATCAACACTGACTTATACAAAAGCACAGAAACGCATCCTTTTTTTCTGCACCTAAAGGATATAAGGTCAGCCATTACGTTGCTCAATAACAGAACACCTCCTACTACAATTCGCTGACATTAATAAATCCCCAACATTGCATGGGGAAAGGGAACAGGCAACTATCCAGACCCAAAGATAAAATAAGCCCACTGTACTTTTTATGTTATTATAATTTTGATTTATACAGGTTATTCTACAACTGCAACATCCTCTTGGCACCCTTCACTACCTAGGACAACAGAGACTTGACCCAAGTTTATTAACAAACAGTTTGCTTTCTACTTTTCTCTAAAAAAATTTGCACAATATTTAACAGCAATTAAGAAAACACTGTGAATGAAATGTATTTATTATTATTTCAAATGCTGACAAGCTGTACCTAAGCATTAATAGCTACAAATTTTACAAGGAAAGTTCAATAACAAGCTTTTTTTTTTTTTTTTCAAAACAAGAATGAACAGTGCTAAAA
>VFFE01007795.1:282606-298873 GCA_008921705.1 Burhinus oedicnemus | reverse complement strand
ATCCTAAAGAAACAGAACAAGAACACTCAGCAGTAAGCCTGTATCAGCAGTTTGATCAATGTCTATACATCTGTGTGTGTCCATACTCTGGCTTTCCCTGAAATTACAATAGCTGCAATGTCAACCGAGTGAAATAGTTTCAGAAGACACTAAGCCCAAAAGATGGCTATCTTTCACCGACCACCTTCAAGGAAAATAGTTTCACTGTACAGGACCTACCCCAGCTCCTTATTTAGTAAGAAAAAGAGCCGAGAAAGGCAGTTTTAACCCCCAGAAAACTTAGATTATCCTAGGGTACAGTGACATATACCAGTGAGGCCATTTAACAATTTGTTGTCACACAACAAAGAGAGCCTACTCTCTCCCATGAACCCTGCGTGGTCCCCCTTTCCCATGTGACCCTCGACTGAGTGAACTCGACTCACTGAACCCCACAGAAAAATACAGGGGGTTTTGTTGCTGTATTTTTTGGTCAGCTTAGTTTTCTGCTAGGGGAGAGCTCAAGCTGTAACGTTAGCTTTATTCTTTACTTAAAACTATATTTCTCCCTATATCCAAAACATTATGCATTTCAATTACAATATCTTTGAGTATTTACACTGGACAGGAGCTGAAACACATTTTACAAAAAAGCCCAGAGATATTTTTTTTTTAATTCTCTATGGTGAGTCTGCCTCTTTCCTGCCTTTCACGTGATAGTTTAGCAGAAGAACTAAGTATCTATTACAGTCTAAAATTTTAAAGTATGCATTGTTCTGTTCTGGGGATTCAACAAGAACTGAATGAGTTACCACTGGTTTTTTTGTGCAAGTTCTTGCAGCAAGGTCTTACCCCTGTTATGAAAAATATATCTCCATTGCATAGTCGTTTGTCCTCGTCAGCAGTCTCTGTAGTGAGGGAGGTTTGTCCACTTGTGCATTCATGCCAGTTAGGATCCTCCCTGAAACCACGGTCTGGCAAGAGATCCTTGAGATACGTATTCCGCATACAGGAAATCTTGTCATCAATTTGAAATAAAAGTCGTTTTTTATGGTCTCTAGGCCAGAGAAAGAAAAAGGGAGAAATGTATCTACAAAGTATGCATTTACCTTCTCTCAGTACTTCTTCTCTTTCCCCTCTCTATACTTGGGCCAGATTAAAAGCCTTAATAATGTTCAAAACAGTTGTCACATTTAAAAGGTGTTTCTGGAACTTCTGTAAAACCTTTTGGTAAAAAACAGTAATCTGGAGTAGCACCAAAATCCTGCTTACAAAAATATTTCAGAATCTATTTAGAAATCACACGGTGGCAAAAAAAAAAAAAAAAAAAAAAAAGAATTCCTTACCTGATGCAGTGTATATGCAGGAAGCTTAGTTTTTTCACTCAAGAGGCTTGCTGCCCTCCCTGTAGGTGCAGTAAAAAGTACATTCAAAATTTTTTTTGTGTGCATATTCTCTGATTCACAATGATGATCAAAGGTATTCCATTCCTCAGATGCATCCAGGTCTTCTTCAAAGTCCTTAGAAGCAGCTTCCACTTCTTTTTCCATCTGCTTTAAGTGACGAAAAAGGCAGCTAACTACTGTACTCTTCCCACAGCCTCCTTTTCCACTTATGATTGTGACAGGATTAGAACAAATCTTTTCCACAGCAATCACCTGATCTAAGTCTACCTCTGCTTTACTTTGGGTACCAGACATAGACCCCACTTCCTTTTCAGGACAGTGATTTTCACAGTTATGATTGTCCAGACTATTTACCTTCACATGTTCCATTTCATCAGCCTGGGTAACATTCGTGTTGTTATCTACCATTTCTCTTGATGTCTCAGAAACATTAAGTATCTTTCTCACATCAACATCCAGCTGCCATGACTGGTTTGACAGAAGGTCACCTATATACATTGCAATGTCTTTTTCAGATTTGTAAAGATGAGGCAGAAACACTAGTTTTTTCTCCCTAATCACTACGTTCTGATCTTTCAAAAATTCAAGAGATTGCCAAGCATGCTCAATGGACATATCTTTAGATACAAAATGAGCTAATTCATCTTGATCTTCGTAAGTGTGTCCCATTTCTCTACACTTCTTCTTGAGTTGATCATACAGAATTAATGCATTCTTCTGCAACTCAGGAATCTTCCAGAGGAGATGTTCACACTGACGGAAGGCAGCCCACGTTGCCTCACAGTAAGAAAGGTTCAGTTCCCTATAGGTAATCTTCTCCCCAAAAAGAATAAAAGCAAACATATATTTATTTCAGATGTTAGCCTCTTGCTGAACAACATTCCTCCTAGCAAATACAAATTGCAATTCAGAGGGTGGAAGTCTACAAAAGTTTATGTATTTTTCATAATGTATGAAGTTGTAATGCTTTTCAGGCTATATGAAAGCAAGGTATTTAAAAGTAAGACGGGATGATAATTCCTCTCAGTCACCCTTCTGTATAAAACAGAAACTGCAAAAATCAAAAACCTGGCACAGATATTGGGTATTAGGGAGAACTTGTGCACACCTAATTAACACAATTTCAAGTAAAGCCACAAACAACTGTAGAAACAGAGCATAGGAAAGGCATTAGCCAGAATACTGTACCCAATTCTGAACATGCTACTTCAAGAAATACACAACCTTTACAGACACTACTGCACAACAGCGAAAGACTGAGATGTGCAAAAAAGATGAACTACTGAGGGAAATAAAAATTAATTGGACTTGCTGAGCATTGAGAGAAAAAGTTCAGAGAGTCTTCAAGCAATAAAAAAACTGCAGTGGGAATGCAGATCCTTGGTACAAGAAACAAGAGAGCAGCAAGTCTATATTGCATCAAGGAATAGTCAAATTTGACATCCGGAAAAGCTTTTTAAAGGAAAGGATGTGAAATACTGGAATATATTGGCTAGGCTGCTGAATCTCTGAAATTGGAGGCCTTCAAGACATATCGGAACCTGTCAGTAAAAGCAGTGGGAGGCTGATGTAGAGGGATGAACTACTCACACTTGTGAACTATTAAGCTATAGCTCACATCTGAAGTACAGGGGTGCTAAGGTGAGGTGCAGCAGCAAAGTTGCACAGCAAGCGTAGCAAAGGAAAACAGGAAGGTAAGCAGCAACCACAAATCCCATTATAAAACAGAAGAACCACTAGACCAGATGACCTCTTACAGAGTAACTTATCTACCTTACAATGGAAGCACAGATACTGTTCTATGTATTAAGAACAGAAAATCTAATTTGCCGGTATAAAACTGAATGGGACAATTGAGGGTTTTAAATCAGTTTTCTTACTTTCGGCCCAATTACCTCGAGTGTCTAACTTTCAGTTCCTTGTAGAAAAGACTAAACAAAAACCACTTTTAAAATCTTCTGAGATTAATTCATTGTAGACCAACTGGAAAAAAACCCCTTTGCTAAAACTGAGTCCAGTATATCATCCATTTCCAAATGAACTAAGCTTACCTCCTACAAATGCCCAGTTAATAAACCGAACGTAACTGAAACAGCACTGTAATCTGATGAAGCTCAAACGTAACAAAGACCACATTTTTTACCCTGCTTAACATTACTTACCCTGCTGAATCCAAGTTTCCATGGCTCATTCTTTAATATCTCATCCAATTTTAATAGCATCTTGTCTTGCAAATGTACTTCCTCACCATCCGTACCATTGTTTTCTTCAGTCTTTCTTTGCCAACACACCATATCCAACAGACAGCAAAAATGGCGTGGCAGAAGAATCGGCAAGAATTCCAGTATCATCGGAAAAGTCAGAGCTACCAATACTGCCTTTCCTGCGACTGTATGCACCATAAACCAAGAAAGTTTTAAGCAGTACACAAAGATATTTGTAAACGCAATTTAAACTGACTAGCTTTTATCCTGCCTCCCCTACACCCAAAACATCCCAAATTTATTTCAGTTTCTTATTCACTGTAATCCTTTTCAAATTCTTTGACAGTCTGTTTTCCCTGAACTGCCTTGGGAAAAAAAATAATGTAAACAGATGACATAAAAACTGCAACTAAATGTACTCATTTGGAAAATATGTATTATACACTTGGCTTAAACTGCATACTCAATGGCATTTTGTAGAAAGTCAGTTCGGACCTCACCACACCTGGCTCTTACCTAAAGATAATTTTCATACAGATGTACAGAAGAACATTTAAAATCCAAAATAAGAAAAGATGCTTCTAAATTTGTAGTATCAGATCCGTGGGGGAACTTGAGAAAGCCAGTAGAGAGCACTGGTTTCCTAATGATCCCAAAATTAAGCTATCACTTTGCCCGTTTGGATCAGTCTTGGGATCTGCAAAAAGGGGTGATAATGAAACTGACTTGGCTCTATAGCTTGTTTTAAAAAACAAATTTCAGAAGAAAGTGAAACAAATTTCAGAAGAAAGTGATACTTTTAGTAGTTTTATCTCTTGGCAAGAAAAAAAACCAACACGCAATATTTAATTAAGCGTTAAAGAAACTTTGTCTCATTTAAATACTTTTCCTCATCACTGATCACAGAAAGACAAAGATAAAACCTTTGCACTTTAAAGCAAGTACTTAATTTACACGTGGAGAATCAAGACACACTATTTCCACACAAAAATATCATGAAGGCTTGAAAAACAAACTGCTCGAGCCCATAACAATTAACGACAACCGGAAATAAATGACAATAGCAATAGTAGCAACGTGACATACAGAGGGGTGGGTTGTTGTTTCTATTGCCCAATGACAGAGAAAGAAGAAAGCTTAATTTGTAGCAAAGTAACCTAAGTTAGAGATATTAGGAAAAATCCACCAACCACAAGAACAGCGAACAGGATACCTAGGCACACTGTGCAGTCGTCACCCCTGAAGATTCATGAAGATACTGGACAAACCTCAAAAGCAATCCATATATCCCATTAAAACTCAGGCAGCAAACTAGATCCAAGTTTCTACCACTATCGATTCTCATCCCTTTGTGGTCGTGAAAGGATTTAAAGTCTGTAAACAGGGCTTAAGAACTTTTCTACCATTACAAAAACAGAACAAAAAGCCTCAAAGTCCATGGGACTGTGAAAATGTTCCTCTCTTTACACATGTGATTTGGAGTAAAGTCAGCTCAAGTCTAGCAGAAGCTTTGAACTCTCCTGTTAGACACGATTTGACCTCCAAAACAGTCACCTCCATCTTTTGACCTGACACTGCCCAGTAAACCAGGTACTAGAAGACTTCGTTTGCTTGCATGTAACAGTAGATAGACCAAACCAATCTGTACAGATCACAGAATCACAGGGGTTGGAAGGGACCTCTGGAGATCATCTAGTACAACCCCCCTGCCAGAGCAGGTCCACCTAGAGCAGGTTGCACAGGACAGCATCCAGGTGGGTTTTGAATGTCTCCAGAGTCAGAGACTCCACCACCTCTCTGGGCAGCCTGTTCCAGTGCTCTGCCACCCTCAAAGTAAAGAAGTTCCTCCTCACGTTCAGATGGAACTTCCTATGTTCAAGTTTGTGCCCATTACTTCTTGCCCTATCACTGGGCACCACTGAAAAAATTTATGCACAGCTGCAACTGAATTTAAAAGACCTCCTCCAATTCAGAGTAGAGTCCCACAGCACTGACACTTAAGTGGCTCTGTACAGCACGAACCCAGGACTGCCTATGACCACATCAGGAACATGGTATAATGGAAACAGATCGCTGGAGCAAAACAAGAGAGCCAGTGCTGAAGACACATCTTGATTTTCTGTATTTCAGTGTTTTGCTTCAGACCAACTACAGTCCGGTCCCACAGACTGAATGTCCATTAGGGGTTGGACATGTGCGTCCAACCCTTAGGTGTGCAGCTGGAACACATCTTTTGGGTTTCATCCAGCAGAATACATTCAATAGTCTTGGAGACTGCAACACAATGGGGACAAGAGGGATGTTTGCTTCAAAAGCACACTCCTGATCCAATCTCTAACACTCACGTAGTCACACCAACATACTCCACAACAGGATCCTCAGCAGTCCTGAACTATCTCCCCATGAGGACACTCCAGTGTTTCCACACTCTACTCCCCAGCCGTACCAATCTGCTGATGGGCAGGATTCAAATACACTTAGATAGTCTATTTAGCGCAGCTTATTTGGACTCAGCTCATTCGCTGTTCCCCTGCACAACAAAAAAGTGGCTAAACTATTTCTGAACACGTGTTTGTCCTGAAAAGCCACACCACCATGTTTAAGCAGTGCTGAATCCATTTTTTAATAAGTCTTGTTATATCTGAATAAATTATAGGAAGCCAGCACCAGTGTCTTTGCATCCCTAGCACAGACAATTCCACTTAGTAAGCCTACAGAACTCAGGAAAGTCCTTACATGTTTCTAACTGTATGCCTACCTTTAATTGGTCAGCTGTCCCACTGTCCTTAAATTTATTAAAAAAAAAAAAAAAAAAGAATCTTTGCACGTTCAAAATTCATTTGAATATGCAATTCATATGAAGACACGTCAGCTTGAACACAGTATCTGAGACAGAACTCATCAGCTTGTAAAACAACAAAAATAGCACAGGATATACCTACATGATTTAGAAACATAGTAGAAGATGTCATAATCCTTGGTGTCTCTTTGTTTCTTCCCTGCCTGTAAGTGTGACACTTGGAAATCTTCTAGTTTTTCTTCAAGATTTCTAAAACTCAGCACAGAGTCCGTAGGAAGCCAAGTAAAAAACTTTACTTTAAAATCCTCGGGAACGGCACATTCCTTAAGAAAGAGTGAAAAGACTTGTCGGTTGTTTTCTTCTATATCAGTCCGCAGAAAATATGAGGGATATCCTTGCACAAAGTACTTCGACCCTATTTTTTTAGCTTTAACGTTAACTCTCCACCAAGGGTCAACTAATGGAAAACGTCCAACTACTTCATACTCCTTTTTGGAGTAGTCTTCTTGTATAACAACTGAATCATTAAAAAGAAAAATAAAACCATTGTTAATCAACAGTCATGAAGATTAAAAGTTTGGTTTGATTAAAAGAGTTTTGTTTGTTCAAAGCTTATTTTTGTCTTCTGCATAAGTTTCCATAGCAAAAGTAAAGCACGGGTTTGCATAAACTTCCTGATGTCCGTCTTTCCAGTAGTATTTAAAAACGAAAGCAAAACCAACCTCAGAAACAAACACTAAAACTGCTTCTCTAAGTATCAGAACTACAAAATTAAACTTGTGTATGAATATTTATTAAGCCAATTAAACACACTGGCATACGGTTTAGTATTACACCATTTATGCCAAGTCAAGTTTGCAATTCAATTTTAAACAGTTTTGCCACAAAGTATCGCATCACAGTGCCTGCATCCTCTTCAGATAGATTTGTATACCACCTGAAACCACCAAAATTATAAACAATTAATATAATAAACTCTTAAGGTTTTGTATGACCTGTTTTGCCTCCTCTTTCCACCCCATTCCCTCACAAAAATTAATACACCATTCCTTGATCCGTGATCAGGGACTAAATGCCATGACCAGTACAAAACGAGCACCTAAGTTTAGTGGGACCTCTTCCTCACCAAACCAGAGTACCAGCATCTCTTAGGTCTACAACAACTTGTCTATTTATTTTCCCCTTGTTACCTGTCTCAATTTAGCCATTTTTAAAACAATTATCGGATAAAATATTCTTGCTAGGCAGAAGTTGCTCCGATGTCACCTGCTTTTGTAAGTATATAGAACGTAGGGAAATCATTGCTGTCAAGCATCAATGCTCTTACATGTCATAAAAGGAAAAAAAAAAACAAACACGTTTTTTGTGTGAAGTTAACTTGAAGGGAAAAACTTTGTTTTCTTCCTGTTGCATACATGGCCATACGAAAGGGCAAATTACACCACACTTCTACTACCTGCACGAGGTTTATCACCTGCTTCGGGTCATTTTCCCTTTACGCGTTCCGAATTCCGTAGCCGGCGAAGACGCGAGTTTCGATTTGATTTACGCTTACACCGCTCCACACGAGCGGCCCAGAGCCTCCCCGACCCCGGCCAGGCGCCTCTCCGGCACAGGGCCAAACACCCGGCCCACGGCACAGCCGCCTCTCCACAGCCGCCCGCCGGCCGGGCCCGCCGCGGAGGCCGGGACCAGCTCACTCGTTTCAAACGCAGCGCCCCGGGCCGAGCCCAAACCCTCCTGCGAGGGAGGCCGGGGGCAGGGGAGGACACCGGCGGCCACCCACCCGGCCCCGCTCCGCTCCCGCCGCCCCTCACCGGCTCGGCGCGGGGGCAGCGCGGCCGCCAGCTCCGGCCCTGAAGCCTCCAAGAGCGCGGCCTCCGCCAAGTGCGGCTCCTCCTCGGCCTCCTCCTCCGTCTCCTCCTCCGAACCCCCCGCCGCCCGCCGCGGAGGCAGCAGCACCCCCCATAGCTCCACCACCGCTCCAGGCTGCCGGCCGGGCACCGCCATGCCGCAGCTGCGCTGCGCCGCGCCCGCCCGCGGGATCCTTACGCCCGTCCCTCCGCACCGCGCCCGGCCTTCCCACAGCTCCGCGCCCGGCGCGGAAGGAGACGTCAAGCGGGACGGAGCGGGGACGCGCAAGGGCCAGTCAGGGGCGGCGGGTGTTTCTGTGGTGTCGCCCGCTGGGCCGCGGCACCGCTCTCCTCCCCGTGGTGGCAGCCTGAGGGGGCCGTGGCCGCCTCTGGCGGTGCGGGCCCTACTGGGGGCTGGACGCCGGCGGATGAGTTGCGGTGAGGTCACGGGTAACGCACACAAAAGTGGCGCTTGGGCACCGGGGGGCAGAGAGTGGGTAACTTGCGGGGTGACCGCTCAGGGGTGGAAAAAACACGCTCTAGACGTGGGCAGGGCTGAGCCCCGACTGCCAGCTCTCTCCCCAGCATCGTTTGTGCTCGTGCCTTGGTACCCTACTGCAGAAGTAGTGCCGTTTTTAATAAATCAGGTGATAATTCGGTGTCTTTACACGACCCCAATCACAAAACCAGCAAATCATAAAATCACATTTCTGATATATCCCATCGTGTTTCACCCAGCTGCCCCCCAAAGTCATATATAACTGGCAAATCATTTTCCGGGAGGTCTTAATTTAAAACCACCCGTACTTCTCCATATTGTAACCCGGGCAGTTCCTGTAGCTTCTTAGTCTTCACTTTTGTTCAGCGCTGCAGATCTTTGCCTTTTCTGAAACTTTACCAAACAGTAGCTTCGTGTTTTCTTGCAGCTCATTGATGAAAATACCAAGGCCTATCATTTTTCGTATTGATTGCTCCTGAAGTCCACTAGAAATCCCACTATTCAGTGATGAAAGCAAATAGTTCTAGTATCTGTTTTACACTGGTTTTCACTGGTTAGTAGTTAACAGATTAATATTTGCCATGTTATTATGTATCTCTCTTTTTTTAGCAAAATGTCACATGAATATTTCTGCATGTTCACCCTTATCAGCTAGTATATGTTTTCATCAAAGAATTAAATCAAGTTTGTTTGATGAGGTTTGTTTTCTTCATTTTGCTGACTCTTGTGATTTCATTTGCCTCCTCTTTAATTTTTTAACCGTGTTTTCTTCCAGTTTCTCCTTTGTTTCACTTTGGACTGCTGTCACACTAACTAAACTGGAGGCCACCGTGGCTGTCTTGCTGCCACTTCAGAGCACCAGCACGCCAGTTAAAGGAGAGGCAAAAGCAGTACCTGCTGGTGCTAAGGCTGGTGGATCCTTCTCTTCAAAACTAACTAACTGGGTGGTTCTGCACTCCAACGCACACCGTAGAAATGCCTGATATTCCACTAAATAAGGTGCCAGTCTAGACACAGCAGCAGATAGTTTGCCCAGCTTCTGAGAAGCTGCCAGCAGCATAGGCATACCCTTTGAAACAATAGCGAAGGTTGTTTGTATGTATGTTTAGAAAAAGTGATATATAATAAAATACATCAATATACAACATTTCCTTTTGGTCTAAGCTAAAAGAGACACGATCCTTTTTAACATTGTCTCATGACTGCTTCGCATGCATGATCCAGGAACCTCTCCCTCCACAAGACTATTCTACAAAGAATAAAGCTTTTTTTGCCACCTTCCTCCCTACAAAACTGAGGGGTCTTCAGCTCAATCTGACACAGGAGCGTGGGCTGTCCTCGTGTCCTGGTGTGGTTCTCTGCCACCTCTCCATTTCTGGAAATACCTACATTATTGCATCAAATAATATCTATAAAAAGACAGAGACATGTAAATACAATTATTATGATTTTTAAAACCAGCTCATCTCATGCAAACAGAGTCTCAAAATAGTTGTTTTCAGTTCTTGTGTGAGTTAACTTTAAATAATGGTATTCTTTCTCCAGCCTAATTCATACATAATGAAATAAGTCCTTTACATGGCAGGCTGAAAACACATGGCCTGTAAACGGGAGACAGGAGAGGGGAAAGAGACATTCATGTTAATTTAAAAAATTTAAAGCATTAGCTTACTGAAGTGCTTAACAGTGTTATGCAGTGATACATCTGAATCAGTGCTTTAAGATACTTTTTTCTTATGAAACATCATTTCACATTGAACTGTGTATTTGTGTAAGTGAAATTGGATGTCTGAGTGCCCCAGTCTATCCTGAAAATACAAACTTAATACCATATTCAGCAAGCCTGACTGGAATTTCCTTGTCTTTCTACAGCCTGTACTATACATGCTGAATTCCTGTACGGTGTCTTACGTTTCCATTCCTCTTTGTCATTTCATTAAGGAAATACTCTGTTTTGTATAGACTAAGGAACAGATACTGAGGGTTCAATGCATCCTGATTATGAATGGCTTTCTGTGTGCCCAGCTTTAAATAGGTAAGCCTTGATTTTCAAAAATGTGACTATTTGCTGCTCAGGTGACGTTAAGATCGGTTCTCTAGAGCTAGGTGGTCAAGCACTGAGAATTAGAGTATCCTTTTAAAAATTTGGGACTAAATTATTTGCTCATCTCCACAGCGTAGCCAAATTTAAGGTTCCCATCCGTTTGGTTCTCTTGCTTCCCTGTACTCAATACTGCTATCCGTGCAGGTAGAGAATGGAAGCTAAAGTACATCTTTGAATTTATGAAGTCAATGGTAAAATCGTTAACTCTAATACAAGACAGATTTCACCCATGAAAGTCATGTTATAGAAGTGAAAAAAAAAAAAAAAAGAGCAGTTGTATAGATTTAGAAATTTACAACACATGTGCAAGAAAAGATTGTTAGGCATTAAAAAACAGATGAACACAAGGCCAGGAGATTCAGTCAAAAATTACTCTGTCATGAAGGTTTTAAATCATAGCTTGAATACTACTTTGAAATCTTAGATCAGCTTTGGGGACTGGCTTTTTCTCCATCATGTCTCACTTTAAATTCCACCCCAAAAGCCAAGAATGTACAGTAAAAGGAAAACACGCTTTGACAACCCTATGATTTTACCTCCTAATGCACTGTAATATCACTGCCATGATAATCTGTGACTTTTAGAATATAATCTGACATGACACTAAAGAAGTTATTATTCTTCTGTCCACAGGGAAAAATCTATTTATAAATTTGAACTCAGTATTGCTGCATTCATTGGGCAAAAAATCCAAAGCAAATAGTCACAACGAACAAGGAGAGATCATTTGTGCTGTCTCTTACTGCTTCATGTCTTGACACACAGTAGCAAGTTTTCACTTAATAAAAAGCATGCAAATATAAATTTCCATCCTTTAAATGGGTATTTGAAGTCCTTCTCCGAAAACAATTTTCAGAACATTCTGGCAGGTATCATTTATACACCGAAGGGTTGTATTAATTCCAGCCTCCAGAATTAAACAAGATTGCTACATTTCTTAGTGTTGTCCCATGACAGACATCCCCTTTAAAGTGATGACTGGCAGCTCACCTTTGAATCTGACTAGGATTGGGGGGGGATCCACCTGTCTCAAATTCATTTAGATATTCATTGCTCCCCCGTACTCTGTTGGGACTTGAGAGATTCCTGTTTGCCAAACTCCAAAAGTAAGTCTGGGTTTGCCACGCATAAGCATCAACCAGAAGCTCTCAGAGCACCAAAGTATATAGCACCAAAAGTATATAGTATATGTATATACCACATCAGGAGGCAGAAAGTGATAATTCCACAGACATTGTTTTTTCCCCAGACAGTGAATTTCAGAAGATGTCAAACATGCCATGAATGAGATATATGTGTGTCACAGGCTTTATTAGGTATTGAACTAGCAGAGCATGAGATGTTGTTATGGTTTGAGAAACCCACAACAATTTATTGTCATTTAGACAATTATTCTATCACCCGATGACCCCTCCCCACCCAGGAAGGGGAATCGAGGAAAAAACAACCTGGGGGTTGAAATACAAACAGATTTAATACAATAAAACCAGATGATTAACATTAATAATACTAAAGAACCAATATTGATCTTGATACCAATATAAAATATACAAGGATTATACTCAGCCAACTATATCAGTAGGAAGCTGTGCACTCCCAGCAGTGGACAGTAAATGTCAGACACTGCGAGCGCTACGGCTTCGGGAGGATGGGAAGGCCTCAGGGGTCCGGCACTGGGGCAAGAAGTTCCCTGGATCGTCACCATCAAGGGAGAGAGAACTCCGCAGCAAACTTTCTAATTTATATTGAATGTGATGTCCATGGTATGAAATCATCCTGTTGGCCAGCTTGGGCCAAGTGCTCATGTCTCGCTCTTCCTCATCCCCACACCTGGCAAGCTCAAAAACACTGAAACCTTGAAACCCACACACCATAGCTGGCTATAAAGTAAATATTTTCACAAATTCGGACACTAGAGTCTTCTAAAAGTACAGTTTTCCCAAGCATTAGAAGAGAAATTAGTCCTGTGTCGCTCAAACCAGGACAGATGTATGTAAACACTGAGGGGGGGAGGGGGGAAGTGAGAGTTGTTATAACAATATCATATTACAGCGTACTTAATCATTGTCTAGAAGATGCACTTTCTGGAAACTTGAGGGTTGTAGGATAGATCCCCCAGTCCAGACAGATACAGTGATTTGACTTGGAACTCTGCCAATATAAACCATAGCATTAGCAATAATGTTGAACTATGCTTGGAAAACATGATTGGCATTATCAGAGCTTTAGGAAGCAAGACAAGTTCTTTGAATTTAATTCAAAGTTCTGACACAGGACTGCTCCTTATTAAAAGCTTCAGAAGAATCCAGAAACCAAGACAACCTTTTCATTATCCAAGAAAACCTGATGAAGCCTTGATGCAGTGTGCAGAGGAAATGCTTTGAAATAGATGTCAAAAAATGCTGCCTTAAAAGACCCTGTTTCTAAAAGGTAGAAGAGAAGCAAACATGTTTGGTAATGTCATATCTATATAACCCATATAATCCTCTATGTAGCCCTCTACAATGAAATCCCTTTAAAAAAATTCCAGCAATGGCTTTTTTTGTGCCTTGACTACTGGTTCTTGTTTCGTAACTTTGTGTTATGTCTGTAAGAAACATAAGACAGAAGCTGATTCAGCGTTCCCTCGGGCACATGGTATTTAACATAGAAGCCAGATTAGCTGTGTCATATAGCAAAAGCTCAACTATCATTGGATATAATCGAACCCTTAATATGTACATTTCTGCTCTTCATGTGCTCAGGCTAGTGACACTTTTAAGAACATAACACAGTCCATAGTGTACGGCCACTGTCATGAATCAGTTGATGCAGCGCTACAGATTTGGGGGAAAGTGGCTGGAAACCAGCCCAGCAGAAAAGGACCTGGGGGTGTTGGTTGACAGCTGGCTGAATATGAGCCAGCAGTGTGCCCAGGTGGCCAAGAAGGCAAACAGCATCCTGGCCTGTATCAGGAATAGTGTGGCCAGCAGGAGTAGGGCAGTGATCGTGCCCCCGTACTCGGCACTGGTAAGGCCCCACCTTGAATACTGTGTTCAGTTTTGGGCTCCTCACTACAAGACAGACATTGATGTGCTGGAGCGTGTCCAGAGAAGGGCAACGAAGCTGGTGAGGGGTCTAGAGCACAAGTCTTATGAGGAGCAGCTGAAGGAACTGGGATTGTTTAGTCTGGAGGAGGAGGCTGAGGGGAGACCTTATCACTCTCTACAACTACCTGAGAAGGGGTTGTAGTGAGGTGGGAGCTGGTCTCTTCTCCCAAGTAACCAGCAACAGGACAAGGGGAAACAGCCTCAAGTTGCACCAGGGGAGGTTTAGATTGGATGTTAGGAAAAATTTCTTCACAGAAAGGGTTATCAAACATTGGAACAGGCCACCCAGGGAAGTGGCGGAATCGCCATCCCTGGAGGTATTTAAAAGATGGGTAGACGTGGTGCTGAGGGACATGGTTTAGTGGTGGTTTTGGCAGTGTTAGGTTTATGGTTGGACTTGATGATCTTAAAGGTCCTTTCCAACCTAGGTGATTCTATGATTCTATGGTTCTATTTTGTATCCTGTCAACTACGCCAATTTGTTGGGAATCTTGATTTTACACAACTTTGAGGTAGCAGCAATTTAAGATTTATTAACACTGTTACAGTAAATCACAGGATTAGATTGTATGATACTTAACAATATTTAATCATTAGCCAATCAACAGAGTGATTTAACAAAATTTGCTATAATAACACAGTGACTTCAAGTTTCAAAAATGGCAGGGTTCACACAAGACTTACGACAGAGTTTCCTAAATCAAATCACACACGCACAAACACACACACACAGATATAGAGGTTAACCCATGATCAAGATTTTTCTGTTTTTGCAAACTGTAGTAAATTATTAGTACCAAATGATCTTTGAAGCTGGCAAAATCTAATTGTAGTGAAGTACTCACTCTTCTCCTTCATTGGCATTTGTCAGCAGATGATCTTTGAACCCTTCTGCTTCGTCAATGTATCAGCGGACAATCTTTGAACCTCACAAAATCTACCCTGAGAGGCGTCCAAGCTCAGGGGGAGATACTGGATCACAGTCTGCTGAGATCCCAGAGAGCTCAAAGGTTCTCACTTAGGATTGCTATTTATAGGATGGCAAGATGGACTTTGGTCCATGTTTTTCTGTTTTAGCCACAGTTCTTGTCAGGTAATTCTGGTACCTTCCAGATCAGGCTACAATACAGGCAGCAGGAGTTTCAGGTATGGTTAGGGAGTGCCTGATCATCCCAACTCACTGCACTTGTAACCAAGACAAAAACACAATGTTGGCTTACCCTGACATCACGTGTTGGCTACCCTGACATCATATTGTGGCTCAGGGGGGGCTGCACCACCACAGGCCACCTGTCTTGTTCCTTGCTATTAATGCAGCTGTCCTAAATTTCCTCAAGCTACCTAAAAGGACTTTGCCAGTATGTCACAGTGACATCAGCTTGTGCTGCATCAAAATGCCAAGTACAGTGTCTTTGACAGACAATAGCATTATCTCTTGATCAGACACAAGACTTGATTCAAGGGCCTACGAATATTAAGTAGGACTTGTATTCCTAGGCGTTGTTAATCAGCGTGTTACTTTAGTGGTGAGCGTGCTGAGATTAGGTATGTTTCTGAGAATTTTTTTCTTTTGCATAAGATCTTGGGAACTTATAGGAATGCCAGGCTTACTTTTAAAAATCAGTAAGTTTCTAGTCTCAAGGTTTTCAAGAAAATGTATACTAAATATGCTCTGACAAGTCCTTACCTGCCTTTCTTATAGGCAGTGTTCTTTATGGCCATTTATTTGCTATGCAACGGCATGATAAATTAATTTTTCAAAGCAAATTCAAAAATACTTTCTTTGGTGTTGCAAGGCTAACTTCCCCCAAAAAGTGTAGCAGGAAGAGAGGTCTCGTTCTTCTTTCTTCCCAAGACCACAAAATGTTTGCAGCATCTGGCACATTTCCCTTACGGAATGGTGACCTCATCTGTAGGATCACGGTCACTTTAACTTAACCACGCAGTTGCAGAGCATTAAAGAAAAAGACATTGAGAGTTTCTTTTCTACGTCTGAGGGAGGAAAAAGCAACCCCAACACAAAAAACTTTCTGGATAGAATGACTGCTGCTACAGACTTAAAGATATGACTATTTTTATAATTAAATATATGTGTACAAACAGTTCTGCTTGAATATATTACATTCATTCAGCAGGCTCCATGTCATGCTTACAGGTTTGTACCTCTCAGGAGAAAAATCTAGAACTGTTTTATAATACTCCAGGAACAGATAAAACCTCCTTTAACAGTGTTTTATAGTGGATAATACTTTGCAGTGCTGTTTCTAAAACAGTCTATATCTTGCTGGCTTATATTAAAAAAAAAAAAAAAAAAAAAAAAAAAGACTAAATTA
>VFFE01007795.1:244257-282586 GCA_008921705.1 Burhinus oedicnemus | reverse complement strand
GGGTGACAGAGCACTGGAACAGGCTGCCCAGGGAGGTTGTGGAGTCCCCTTCTCTGGAGATTTTCAAGACCCGCCTGGATGCAGTCCTGAGTAATGTGCTGTAGGCATTCCTGCGTCAGCAGGGGAGTTGGATTAGATGATCTCTAGAGGTCCCTTCCAACTCTGAAAATTCTGTGATTCCGTGATTCTATGACTCTTGATTGCATGTAGCAATTCCTTTGTGACCCTGAAACCAGAATCTTTTTTTCCTTTACTGACATGTTTGCTCCCCTTTTGTTGATACACAACGATCTTAACAGGTAATGAGTTGTGTGCTGTTTTTTGTAGCGCCTATTTCCTAGTTTTTGGTTGATGTAGTTTTTGCAATGAACTTTTTATTTCTTCTGAAGCATAAAATTTGACATGATGTATGGCAAATAGACTGAGATAAAGTAGAAGGGCAAGTCTAATGTGGAGCTCTAACATTTGCAACTTAGTCAAGATTACTCTCCTAAGTGATGGAAGAGTTTGCACTGGTGGCCGTGGTGTGTAGGGGTCTCCTCCCAGCATCTCCAGTCATGCGGCACTCTGGGGTAGCCCTGACAGCGCAGGCAGAGCTGGAGGGATGAGGGCCAACACAGGCGAATCTGGGGGCTACCTTGAACTGTAAGCTGAAGAATTTTAGAAGATGTCAAATTACGGAGGAATGGGGGAAGATATGAGCATTGAAAAGAAAAAGAGGTCCTTCCTTTCTGAGGATGCAGAAGGGAAAAATAAAAAATTAATCTAAAAAAAGCAAAGGAAGGCAGACTATCCATAGCAGTTTTTCAAGGAAAAAAACCCAACACTTGAAATCTCAACTCTTAATAAGCAACACTGTTCCACCTAAGCTCATTAAGACACCAGCTCCTGGCTAGAGTTTTGATTAGTAATTATAAGCAAGTTTCCTTTCACCTACAGCTTTCCAGGGAGAAAGGCAAAACACCGATTGAATCCACTGGTAAATCCCACACCTTATAAAGCTGGTAATGAATCATGATTTCTCTTTCACTGTATTAGCACAACTCAGACAGTGTTCATAATGCCCCAAACAGTAATGATGCACATATTCTATACAGTGAGATTTTTGCATCCAAAATTATTTATTTAATAATAAGATGGTCCCAGAAAATCTTGTTTTAAGATGTAAAACAGAGAAAATTATTTATTGACATGACATGTGGCAAAGTTTTCTAACAAATAAAGTAACAATTTTACACTTCCCTGCTCCTTTGTGTATGAGTCTGCTCATTTAACAGCTACTCAGAGAGTAACATAAATTTGTCTATATTAATGTGGTAGATTTTAAAATTTTAAACTCTTCTCACATATTTACTTTTAATTTAAGAGAGCTGTTCCCATGAGACGTACTTGCTTGGTAACATACTTGTATTTTTGGTTCTAACAAAGAACAGAGTTTGCTACATTCTGACTTGTTTTGTTCACAGGTGAGAGTGCTTACAGGAGAGGCCCTGGATTCTTTAACACAAACCACTTACATTCAGACTATGGTTTTATTACTAATGAAGGTACAGTCAGTAATTTCAGAGGCCAGCTAGGATTTCAAGACTGTTGACTGGAATAAATCTTTGAATTTGTCCTGTATCGAATCTGATATTGAATTAATGAAAAACAATACACATGAAAATGTACCATGTCATTCTTCCACAATACTTTTCACAGTACAACTCAAATTTCACATGTGTATTTTGAACGGGGCCAACATATTCCACCGCTACTAAGTTTGAAAGAAGAAAGTGTTTATGAAAAAGGATTTTTCAGTGGTTGTAAGACCAGCCTGATGGGATTCAGAGTACTGGTCAGGAACAGAACAGTTTTTTTTCTTCTCTCCTAGTAATAATGATTCCTTTCTAAATTATTTCCTTTAAGATCTTGATGTGTTGATATATTGCTTATATCGCTCTTGTACCTCTTGATGAACCACACGTTTATCCAGTTGCTGCGGCAGTAAAGGTTGGAGCTGAGATTTAGACTGTGGTCGGATGGACCAAATGTTATCACAGCCCATTTATTTCTCCTGCTCTGTCAGTCTCCACCCAGGCGAAGGCAGACACCCAGCTGTCTGAGCACTCATCGGCTCCTGCGCAAAGTCAGTCAGTTTAGTTTAGCAGCTTTCAGCAGCAGTTTAAGCTAAATGGCCTGTTTTTCCAATGACACAGATGAAGTGCGTTCATGCTAAATATGACGAGGTGAGCAGACAGAACAGTTTGGAGGTGATACCTTCCTAAATTCTTTCACTTTAAAGAGACTTTCTGATCAGTTACCTATACTGAGGGCATTTTGGCTGTCTTCCTGACCTGTCACAGGGTTTAGGGGAGAAATCCAGATTCATTTGAAACAGCCTGGAGAACAGCAGTTTAAAAATATTTCTTGAATATACCATATTTATACCTTCTGTTATGCAAGCATTATTTTCCTTCGTTCTGATATCAGTGATGTGAAGTTTCTTCAGAAAGAAGAATGAAATACCACCTCAAGGTAAATCATGCAGCTTCTTATTAATGCTGCTCTATCAGAGCATCCAAATCAGTGCTAAGCAATCTAGCAAGTGGAGGAAATGGTGAATCATTATTAAATTTATGAGAAGCTGGTTCATAAATCCTATATAATCACTTTTTCTGAGCTGACTTGGGAAAATCCTTTAAAGCTGCCTCATTCTATTTGGCATCCACAGTAGCTCAGTGTGATAGAAAAGATTTACCTTTCCCCAGACAACTTCCCAGAGCCCTTGCTTTTCAGCTGACACTGAGGAAAGAGCTTGTAGCAGTGCATTTCAAATCAGAGTCAGATTTAAAATCTTCGAAGGCACCTGAATTTAAGCAGAGATTAGGCACATAAAACCAAAATTACAACTCAAGCCCCCTCTGTAATTCCCTCATTCTTGAATTATTGAAACACTCTGGGTACCTAGCTTATTTAATGCAAAGCAAGCACCTAATGCGAGCAGCCCAAAGCCCAATGAGGATCCAGAGCTGGTGTGGTTTTCCTCCTAACTTCCCTGTGGGATCTGCTTTAGCAGCCCTCCTAGGTACCTAATTCCCTAGTAAGGTTAAAGATTCCTAGGTGGAAAGTAAAAGAAAAGAAGCAAGATCAAAGCTCGATGTTGTGGGTTGTTCCGGGGCAGTGAGGTCCCGGGGTCTCAGTGGACATCTTCTCTGATGGCTCTTTCATGCCAGATCAGCTCCTCAAGCCTCCATCCTGAGCCATAGGCTCCAAGCTGATGTGTATGCCCATCTCCAAAGGCAGGCAGGGTTTCGGACCACATGTGGCCCTTGAAGCGCCCTGCTGGGTGCTCCTCGCTGGCCGCCTCCTTGGGCTCTCGGCCTCATGCATGGCCCGGCTGCGATTCCCAGCGGCAGCATCTGCCTTGAAACAAGGGCAGGGCTCCAGGGTTGGTTTCAGCGCTCAGAATATGGAGTGGCAGAGCCTAGCTCCAGCTTGAGCTCTCAGTGGTCCCGTCTCTGGAGTGCAAGAGGGGTGTGGGACTCGCAGAGCCTCACATCTGTGACTGCATTTCTCCTGAGTCGAAACCAAAGACTGGCAAGCCAGAAACTGTAGAAGTGTGTCAAGAGGACTCTTCAAAGCTCTCTAAAACAATTATTTTATGTAATCTTTTTGAAAGATTAAGATGTATTTTTCGTCTTAGCTGAATGAGAGCTACATTTTTTACGTCCCATAACTTTGAAATATTTCCCAGTCTCAGCCCAGAATTCATTGCCTTGTAAATTTTGGGGGGTTTGAAATTTTGATGACCATCTCTCATGTGTATCCTAAGACCCTTAGCTAATCAGCAGACCTACCAGGGTATGCTCCTAAAATATACGGTACTTGTATTTTACATCAATGACTACTGGCACAGAATGAAAAAGCCTAATTGGGATTAAATAGTCATATAAAATAGAGAACAGTGTAAACAACAGAAGCCTAAAAGTGCTGGAATGACTGTGTTACCTAACCGGCGTTACTTCTTCGTTAGTGGACTGTGAAAACCGGGGTATCGCTTCTTCATCCTCATCCGTAACAGTGACAGGTTCCTGCCTGCCTGCCTGCCTTCACAATACCTGCCTCTCCCTCTTTTACTCCATTCTCATCCTTGACTTTACAGATTCTTCCTTAAAATAGTGGTTGTAAGAGCTCAGCAGCTGCCAGGGTCATTCTTTTATTTAAGCCATCAGACTCACTTTGTTATATTAATAAATGAGAGAGAGTTTTCTTCAAAATGCTTTCCTCAGTCTTCTGCTAGCTCAGAGACAATTTCTCCCAAAATTTACGGGGGTTGTGAAGATGAACAAAGCTCACAATTGCTCAATTCTCTGTAAGCATAGCAGATCTCTGCTTGAAACATGATGACCACGTAAACCATACATTTAATGCAGTGCAATTTTTATTTTAAGGTGCTTCTTATATATTTCATGATCCTCTGCTGCAGTGTTATTAGAGAAGAAGATCTGGTTTGTTATTGTCTCCCAACAGAAGAATTTATTACATGAGGTTTTTCTTGTTTTCATTGACATAACCAAGTAATAACTAGAATTGATGCCTGCGAAGAAAGTTACTAATGCAGGAATTTTATAAATAACAGACAGAAAGCGATTCAGGAATAAGTTATCCAAAACTAGCCCTGAAGCTTGGGGGGTTGGTTTTTTTCCTTGGTTAATGGATGAAGATGATATTTTGTATTTCTTCTTATTCATCTTTCTTTTGGTTTGGATTTGTTTTGGAGTATATTGATTTTATTTTTCAGCATTTTTTTCCTTTCCTTTGCAGGAACTCTAAATAGAGTTCATTCTTCAAAACAACTGGCATGATGCAACACCAGCAGTGTGCAAGTATAGATTATTAGGACCTTAGATAACTTTCATGTTGCGTTCAGTGATCTGAATTTTCATGCTGCAAATGTAAATGCCATGTTCAATTTTATTTCTGCTTCTGTAATGCTAGTATGAATATTGCCATTTTCTGTAAACCCAAAAAGATCTGGCAAGACAACACTGCTCCTGGGCTTGACAGTGATGGCAGTGTTTCAGCTTCCATTAAACAAATGGGAAAAGACTTTAAAAATTAAACACAAAGTTGAATATTTCATAGTGACTTTGCTAAATGAGACTGGTCTGTCTCTTCCAGAGAGCTGTACAGAAAGTGACCCCTCGTGGCATGCAGAGATGTGCTGTGTCCGAGATGTCCATCTGCAGGTGTGCAGGAACTCCCGCACCGCAGCGCTTCTCAGGCAATGCTCTTCCGAGCTGCCTGAGCCAGGGGAGTGCGGCCCCAAAGATCTGAAACCCAGACCTCAGAAAGGACGAGCATCATAAAAAGACTGGAGAAGCACTGCTGCTCCTCAGCACCTGGCCTAGTTTTCGTGTAACTGCAAGATCTTCAGATATCCTCCCCTTCCCTCCCTAGACCTTGAGAAGCTGAGATGGTTCTAACCTGTGCATGGGCTTAGATATAAGCTGAGAAAATTAACAAATAATGACTGGGGGGTTTGTTCCATTTCCATGACAAAAAAAGATTCCCACAGTTTTCAGGTGCCACTTCTTAATTTCTTCCTACCATTGGGGGATGCTAACTGTTTGGTTCCCAGATCCCTGATGTAATCAGCTCTTGTAGTACTTCGGGGTGTCTGAAAGGTGGAGGGGTGGCTGTGGATTGCAGGTGTGTGGGGCCTGGCAGTACATGACGTGCTCTACTTAGCACGGGGGAAGACAAATAATTGCAATGAGAAGACTCAGAGTCGCAGATGCACCTGTACAGTCACTCTGTCAAATGGCAGATGTGTCGGTGGTTGATGACACCTGGAAACAGAGATGATGGTTGTTCACGAAAGCCGAGGGGAGCCCAGTGAGGAATAAGGTGATGCTACTCAGCCCATGATCCCTCCTGGGCTACTTCGCAGTGTGGAGGACACTGGATGAACTGAGGCACCTCTGCTTTGTAAAGATAAATAGCCATAGTAAAGCAATCGCCATGCCTTCTATCCCATTTTACTTTCCCTGTGGACTGCACAAGCTCCATCACAAAATAAATAGCCCAGCAAAGATCTTCTGGAAGGTTAAGTGTTAACACTGTTTTGAGGATGTTCACATTTTCTCTGTGCACTTTCATATGTATGCGAGCTTGTACTGAAACTGATCCCCTAAAAAATGGCTTATTGCTAAAATATTCTACATAATATTTGATAAAATTTTGTAAAATGCAGCTCATAAAATTCTGCAGAATGTCTTGTATGATACAAAGCTGTGAAGTGCATCTCATAAAATACTCTGAAACCTGTATCTTGAAGCAGAGGATAGATCAAACGCTGCAGCAAATGAATTTGGATGACACCTGGCTTTCACAGTGATGGGTTTATTATTGGAATCTGCTGTGCTGGTAGAGATGTGAGGAGGGAGGGGAAGGCAGGGGGAAGGGAAGCATGGATCGCCATCTAGTGTGATGAGCCACCCCCAACCAGGGAATATTTATATACACACAGGAACAGTGTTACCAGAAATGATTCCCTTCCATTCCTCCCAGCACAATCACCGTTCTGGGCAAGTAGCAGAGCCATAGAAATCCCTCTCAACTGGACAAAGCATTTATCAGCCACCTGGAATGTGGCTTTGTCTCCCTTCCAGTCTCTTAACAATACATATGCATGTTTGTCTTGCTCTGTGTAAGATGCCACAAGGAAGAAAGTGGCTCTGGCTCCTTCCTTGAGGCTGTCAGGATGGGTGGATGCCAACCATCATGTTCCGGGAGGGGTTTTGTTGGAGGGAAGATTTTGTTGTATGGGCAAGGTCTGCACCTCACAGCACCATAGGTCCTGGTATCTGCCCGACCTCTACAGCCCTCACTGCTGCCCACAGTAACACTCAGTTCAGTGTTGACATCCCAGCTCAGAATCCTATCTATAGGATTACTCTTATACGGACCGTACATTCACAGAGCTCTGATTTGCAGTCTTGGAGGTGTTATCAACTCCTCAGTCTAACTCCTGTATTGCTAGTGGTTCACATGTCATCCCCCATCCTTGGCCATTACCTTGGCAGAAACTTCTTGTTTCAATGCCACAAGAAACCTTTGCTAAAAAACCAAACAAACAAGGAAGCCAAACCTCTGGACCACAGACGGGTCTCCCACGTGTTTTATCCTCCACATGGTTCCCTCCCCTTTTACAACACACACCCTTGTTTGCTTTTCTCCGTCCTCTCTATCATACAGGTTGTACTCAAAACCAAAGCCCAAGACACCGTCAGCTTCAGACATCCTGCCACTTCACCATTTTCCTCCAAATTCTCTGCCTTTTACATATGAATGTTCTTGTGTCCCTGAATCTGGGAAGCACCTGCGATGAGCACCATCACTTTCTCACAAGCAACACCAAAGGCTTTTTGCCTGAAAAGCCTTTGCTTGCTTCCAGACCCAAGATCCCAGCATAGCCAACTACCTGGATCTGCAGGACAGCAGGATCCTGCACAGAAAAGCTACAGCCCTGTGCTGCAGGAAAGCTGAGGGCTGCCTCGAAGGGGCCCTTCTGGATGGTGGTAGGTTGCAGCAATCTGGTAGCACAGCCCTCTTCAGTCACTTGCCCTTGTCCTTGCCTGGAGAACAAAGGGTTTAGTGACATGGGGCGTAGTACAATGAAGTGATGCTGCCACAGGTAACTCTGGGAAAAGGTGCATGAATTCTTACACTTCCCTTTTGTCAAATCCACTTATGGACTGATACTTTAATTGCTGCAATGTCTTGTCTTATAAGGAGACTCACTCTGCTCCTATGCCACACACCTGGCAAAGAAAAGTAACAATTAAATGCATTTTTAACCTACTTCCAACATAATCTAGAAACTTACAACAATAATGAGAGCCAGTAACATGTGACAGTTGGGTGGTATGTTCACCAACTCTGACCAGAACAGGACTAGCCTTTGTCATTAGCCAACATGTCAACAACACATCATGTACCACAGTCTTGGTAGAAATTTAGATCCCTTGGGTAGGGCCTTCTGCATGCTCATTTCCCATGATAGGTCTGGATACTACCTGTCTACAGTTCTTTAATACAGCCTATTACCGAGGCTGCTATAGACATATCAAGGTAATGACAGGATATTAATCTATAATACAATACTTCAGCAAAAAAATGTAAAACATCCATAAGGAAAAAATATTAACATGTAAATAGACTTCATTTTGACCAAGGTGATGGAAAAGGAAAGGTAATTGATATATAGCTGGATAAAAGGTGGTTTTGAAATTCAGATGTGTACCACAGGCAACACAAAGGGAAAATAACTGCAATTTTGGAAGTCTCTTTCTTTCAATACAGTAGCTACTGTCTTAGGGAAAAAGGGTAGAAATTAGCATTCCTACAGAGATCTTACACTTGCACAATAATATTTTGAGTAGATATTCAGACACACTAGTCAGCTATTATCTGACTCCACGGCCAATATGATAGTGTAAGGGTCTGGTATTTCACTCAAAATGAAAACAGGGAGACTGTGCTGAGTTCTGGATGCCTTCATCACAGACTCACAGCAGCTCCCCGAGAAGATGAGCTGCTGAGATGCGCCATGACTGACACATGGGAGACACGGACAGCAAGGGTCTCCCATGACTGCTAGTGTAGGTATGTATCCAGCGTGTGGTGCTGGATGGTGAGGTGGGAAGGTTGGAGCTTTTTGCCTCAGTATTAGGCTCAAGGGCACACATGAGCAAAGCCCTCAGCCATGCATGGACAGTGTGCGGATCACAGCCTCTTCCAAACTCACCCAATTAATTTCTTGTTCAGACTACCTACTCCAGTGGAAGGTGGGGCGCACCATTTCTGGCTGCTACTTGGGCACTAGGGCTGCAAAAGAATGATTTCTCAGTCTCTTGCCATAATGCTACTGCATTTCTTAAGGGCTTTTTTTCCTTTCTTCCTTCCTTCCTTCCTTCCTTGCTCTTTCTCTTTGTTTCTCTTTGTTTCTCTTAGTTTCTCTTCGTTTCTCTTCGTTTCTCTTTCTCTCTCTTTTTTCTTTCTCTCTTTCTTCCTCTCTTTTCTTTCTCTTTCTTGCTTTCTTTTTTCTTTCTCTCTTGCCTTCTTTCTCTTTTTTCTTTTTCTTTTTTCTTTCCTTTTCTCTTTCTTTCTCTTTCTTTTGTTTGTTCTTTCTTTCTTTCTTTCTTTCTTTCTCTCTTTCTCTCTTTCTTTTTCTTTTCCTTCCTTCCTTCTGCTCATTCTCTCTCTCTCCCTTTTTCTGTCTCTCTCTTCCCTTTGGTGGTTCCATTCTTCAGCTGGAATGAATCTTTTTTCACACCTTAAGGCTGCTTGTTTTCACTTCCAGCATTCAATGCAAGGTCTTTACTTTGAATAGGTCAGGGATAGAGTTGGCACTGCTTTTAGCATCTTTTCTAAATTTTTGCCTAATACTGTGTCTAAGCTTTACCTGAATTCTTCCTCTTTAGCTGTATGCATCCTGAGCTGTAGTACACATCCATTTGTTGCTAAATGTCTTCTCCTCTTCCTGGGATGACACCCTTCTGGTAAACCATCTTCTTGTCCCTTATTCTGTGAACTGATTTGCATTTCTACTTTCCTGCTACCTGAAAGCTGTTTATTTCACTCAAAATGTTGCGAAATAAAATTTGATGTTATTTATTTGGGTTTTATAAAAATATTTCCTCCTGTTCTAATGAAACATTTTCCTTTTAATACTTCAGCTGTCAAGAGAACTTGCTGAGGTCCAGTCTCAGAAAAGAATAAAAGAGGAGCGTGCTTGGACTAAAAATCACACAGAACATCCTCCTTGTCCTCCTAGTGGGATCCTGTGTGCTTTTGCCAATTCAACTGCTTTGTCTTGATACAGTTCCTGTAATTGAACAAATCCAGGAGCAGCTCTTGAGTTGAAAGTTGTGGTGTTTGGGGTAAGATCCTTCTCAGTCCTATTTCCCTTATTGCAACGCAGGGGCAGTGCATGTGCTAACACGCATGCAGCCCCACAGCACACCAGAACAAGGGAGCACACACTGGGACAGCCTGCAAAGTAACCCTCGGGGATTTTCTTAGTCACCCCCAAAAGCTGCAAAGACAGCCGTGCTCAACCAGGGCTGACACCATGGGAGAAGGTTAGATGGTCCTGAAACCCTGGCTGTCCGGTGATCTCTTTAGTGAAGTAAGCAGTGAGACTTCACCGTGTAACTTCAAAATTCCATTTTATGATGAAGTTGAATGAAGCAGACTTTTTTGTGTTGAAAAACAAGTTCAGCAAATGTATTGCAAAGTTGTTGTAGGTCCATGCACCTACACAGTAGCTCTCAGAGAGGATTTTCTTGACCATTCACAAACTTGCAGAGATATGCATGTGGTAATATTGGCTGAGGAAAAAAGCAACAAATATCAGAAAGCTACAAGATCCTTTACAGTCATGGCTGATTTTTCTGTTTCTCAACACATAGCAATTAAATCTTCTCATCTTGTTAGTGTTATCTTGATGATAAATAATCTATAATATTCTAACTTTGTTGATACTGTCATCTTAAACCTCCACTGCATTATAAGACAGGCATCCAAGCACACACAAACTTAAGTCTACTATGAATTTTCTATCGAGTCCCCCTGCTAGATAAAAAGATTGGAGCTGCCATTGATTGAATCCATGCTGGATTTCTCAGTTTGAAAGACAATTCAGAAAGCATTGCACTGTTCAACTGCGTGGTTTAACCATATCCAGAATTGCCAGCTCATCCTCTGAATCTGGATCTATGGTCTCATGTGGAATCAAATATAACACAATTAATTTGAAGCTTCTTCTGAATTTTGAAATTTTATTATCTTTTATGCTTTATCAGGATATACTCTATTTTTTATTGGCTCATTTTGACATCACACATTTTCTAATCTGAGCCTTTGTGGTTTTTTTCAGCTCTTCCTTGCTCTGGAATATTATCTTCTGTAACATTTGTCCTAGGCAAATCCCCCAGGGCTTCATATTGTCCCTGCTGGCACTCTGAGAGTCAGAGTGATTGACCTTCCCAACAGCTTTCTGAATCACACCTGTGATTGCACAGGTAGGGTTAAAAGGTTGCCTGGTAATTTCTTCCTGCACCCAGCTTAATTTGACAGAAAAGATCTTTGGCATCTAGGACTGAAAAAGACTTTTGGTGGATTTTGCTGTATTTCATCAATGGTTGGCAGGAGATACTGTAATTATCAGGTGGCCTTTGAAGTCTGAAGGACTAATGCTGACCTGCAGGTTGCTTGGCTTTCTGTCACTGTAGCGCTGAATCCATTTTTGGCTCTTGATTTGCAGGATACTCTCATGGATGCAATCAAAGTGGACTTAAGATTACAAAAAACCCCAATGCCTTCTAACTTGCCTTTTTTTACTGATTATAAATTTTGTTGGCAAAGGAGTGGTATGAATGTAATACATATAGATATCTGTATGAGACAGGACCTAGCACAACATTTTGACTAAGCAGCTAAAGAGATGCCAACATCATGCATTAAATGGACTAACCACTGGTGGATCTCAGGATGAAAAATGGGAACCTTTGTTAAATAGGCCTGTTCCTAAGGAAATTAGTTCTTTACTGTTAAAACTATAGGTAATAAAAATAGACGCTTGTCTAAAAGTTATGTGTTAGGTCAATAGCAGTTGGATTTTAAGTCAAGGATTTAGGGAAATCCTAAATCTTGCATTATGGAGAAGAGAAGACTGGATAACAGAGTGTTTCTCACCTTCAGATCTATTAACCTCATTTTTACACTGTGTAGAGAGCCTGGCTGATATCCAGCCACACTGAAATCAGTGCAAACTTTGTGTTAATTTCAGTGGGTCATGGATTGATTTCTAACATCTGGTTTATGTTATTTAGGTAGAAAACTCTCTGAGGCACTGGGCTTTGAGAGTCTCCATTCATAGTATGCCGAGTACAATGGGGTCCTGGCCAACAGCTAGTATTGCCCTTGCGTTCACTTTGCTTTTGCAGGCAGTGAAAGCTTCATTAAGATACGATACTTTTAGCTTGATGCTACTCCATTATAAATCCAGATTCACATCTTAGTTTACAGAATTGGTATATCTGTCAAAACTATCTATTAAATGACACATTTTGGGCATAGGATATTTCTCTGCAGTTTGTTGTCCATTTCTATTCAAAACCATAACCCAATGTTACTGGGCAGCTTTAATTGCACCTATATGATGTGATGTGTCGTGCTTTGAACTGTGGTTTTACATTGCCACTTTCACTGTCTGGAAAGTTCATATTTTTCCCCAAATTTTTTTGTAGCTGTCATATGGTGGCTCTCCTCTCTCTTATGATTTGTACTAGCATACAGTGATCTCTGTGCTGTACTAATTTTGTGCCATTTTGTTTTTTCCTTATGTCTTTCCTTTCACTGTATCCCCTCCCACCCTACTTTAAATCCTGATTTGCAAAGAATGTATCTGCCGTGTCACTAAAATCAGTGAAGTTCTGCACTGATTGCACCTTCTCATTGTAGGCCCCGGACCACAGCTTGTCTTGACTTTTGATTGACTCATTTATTTTTTCTGTGTTGCATTTCTATGACTTTGCTGATTCTCTGTACGTGTATAAAAATTAAGCATGACTACTGAGATAGAAAAAGAAAAAAGTGCATGTATATGTGTGTGCACTGATTATCACTGCATCTGAATAATTAGTAAAATATGGACTATAAACCCACGTCTCTCTGGAGAAAGATGCTCCCCCTTCCTCCAGGGAAGAGGGGATGGAAAAACAGAGCCTATTAAAGCACTTGGCCATTCTGCCACCTCTGTCACAAATCAGCCATGCATGAGATGTCAAGCTGTCACAGTTTCGTGACATTGGCCCACACTTAAAACATGTTTGAAATAGCAAGCATTTGAGAAGTCTTGCTGAAGTCAGAGAGAGTAATTACGTATCTGAAACCATCTACGCGGCTCCTTGGGCCATATTGGCCTGAAGGTGCATTTGCACCGCAGCTGCTGTTTTAAGCACGTGCTGGTCATAGACAAAACTCCTGGCAGCTCCTTCAGTGTCTCAAAGGCCCATGCTCTCCGCAGCAGACAGCATGAATTTGCTCTGATTTTTTCCATTTGAAGTTTCCACCGCTGCAGCCTGCTGGTGGAGCCCCGCAGCAGAGCAGGCAGATTTTGATTGCTGGGACGTGAGGACCTGATCTGGACAGATTTCTGTGACACCTTGTAAAAGCACCCAAAGTCTGTCTGCAGCAGCGTTTGCTCCATTTTAAGCACAAACGCCATTTCCATATTGCTAAAACAGCTCTAAAACTTCCCACTGCAGAGAAGGCTGGAGATGCTGGGCTTCCTCGCCTGTCTTCCCTGTCACGCATCACAAGGAAACACCTTTTGCCTGAGGCTCCTATTTTCACATTCGTTTATGACTCTGTAGTCCTCCCACTGCAACAGAAAAAAACCTGCCAGAACACAATTGTAGTCACTTTGTACGCTCCATATTCATCCGGCTATTTCTCCTTTCGATTTTCTAATGAGTTTAGCTTTCTTATTGGGAGTTAAGTCCTTTCCCAACTGCCCGAATCCCCAAACCTATGTAGACTGCATCATATTTTACAATGATTTAATCGATGCTTTAGAGAAACTTTCCCTCAAAATATGCGAGAACAAGATGCAGTGTGTGGGAGCACAGGCCACCTTGTAAGAGACCCAAATTAAATAAAAGTGCCAATTCACATGTAATGAATGCATGCAATTCTGGACGCTTTGCAATTATTTCTTCCAAAAGTGGAAGAAGTTATGCGAGCTTAAAACAGCAGACAATCAGTTTATGCAAAATATCTGTTAGGCTGTCCAGGGAAATCTCATAATTCTCCTCACAAATATAAGTAAGAACAACAATTATACATTAATGTAAACCCCATGCTGAAATCAACTGACAATTTAAAATATTGTGCTTTGTAATAATAAAACATGAAGAAATATGGGTAAATGGGGTATTTAACAGAACAGCAATTGTATTTTAATTGGGCTGTGAATTTATAAAATGACATAAAATCATCTCGAGTGAATAATTAATTTTAAAAGGGCTATTTCTATGTATATTACTTAGAAGTAACTCTGAAGTTTTTAGAAGACGGTTACTATGGGAGGAAATGTTACTGTGAGGTTCTTTTACTCTTCATCCCATTCTTTTCAGTATTGAAACAATTGGAGCCTTACATACTTCACCAGTAATGCAAAATCACCTACTGTCTTGCCCAAATAAAATGTTTATTATACACCACCACTGGTGGTTCAGGCGAGAAGGACCTGGACTGAGCGCTGGGGTGCTAGGGGAGGATGGGCTCAGCAGACAGCACTGGAGTTAGACCCCTGCTCTGCTCTGCACTGAGATTCAGCAGCGCTGGTCCAGGAGCCCCATCCGATGCCGCGGCTGTGCTTGGCTATGCCACAGGCTGAGCAGCCCTGCCGACACCTGTGGGACCCCTCACAGGTCAGACCCTGGCTGATTCGAGCACCAAGGACTCAAGGAGGATCTGCTCAGGGATGACATCAGTCTAGATGGAGTGTGAGAATGTGCCTGTACTTCTGCCGAGTAAACAAAAGCACCCAATGCAGTGTTTAGGCTGCCTTCTCCATGGGCATCCCTTGGATCTCACAGTGCCGTCTGAGACATCCAGCCTTGCTCATCTACCCGCCTGCTGCGTAGCAAGATGGGATGTTTGTAGGATGCTGACCTGGGAGACCTGCCTACTGAGATTGCCCACCACTCTGAAAAAAAGCACCAGCTTTGAGATGCCATCTACGTAGCATCACTCCATCCTAATTTCTCCACTTCTTGGATGCATTCTGCAAACTGTGCTGAGCAGTGGCATTATCCATGCTTGGCAGCAGTCTCTAAAACAGCAATGCCAATGTATGCAGTCTACCACCCGTTCCTGCCCATCGTTAATCCCATACAGCAAGAGATGGTGCAGGTGGCTGCAAACTACTCCCCTGTTTCTCATGCAAGTCCTGGGCAAGGAGGATACAGCTAGGGCAGTAGCTCTCTGCTCCACCCTCTAGTGCGGCACTGAGGCATAGTTAAAGAAGCAGCAGGGAGTGTGACGGCCCCTTTCTCACACCTTCCGTCACTTTACATCCACATGCTTCTCCCAATAACCTCTGTCTAAACCAAGCCAAGGTGACATGAACAGATGGACACTGCAGCATCAAAGGCACTGCTGTAGTCACTATCAAATGCAGCAGGCGTACCAAAAGTGCATCACAGTCCACCAAAAATGAAGACATTTACCATTTTCTTTATTTTCCAGTGCAGAAGGAGCTGACGTCTTTTGGTGTCCGTTCTTCACTCCCATAAGACCATGACAATTGTGTTCCACTGCTGCAGTCAAGTACAAGAACGTGGCAAGCTCTTGTGGATATCACGAAGCATGATCTTTTCCGGGCTAGGCTGGAGAAATGGCCTGTTGCCAGTCTCCTTTCAGTGGCAATTTTTCTGCTAATCCTTAAACTTTTTTCTTCTTCTGCCCAGTCGCAGGAACGTGACTTCAAAGCCACTATGCTCAAGAGGAATGTTCTTTGCTCACTTGTCTGGTTTTGGGAGGAAAGAACAGATAGTTTTGGTGCTTATTGTTTTCTACAGATACACTTTAATGGCAGGAGCCTGAAAGAGGAAACAGTGTGAAAGACTTCAAACATCTTGGCTGACTGACAGTGAAACTCAAGTATAGAGAGAATTTTCTAGTGTCCAGTGCCTAAAAACCCAATTAGACGGAGACACAGAGTCATTGCAAGTGAGAATAGCAGGAAATCCCAAAGCTGATCTCTGTGACACTGTGTCTTGAAACGGTGCAGGGAATCTGCAGGTGTTCAAGAGCCCCAAAAACGGAGCTGTGAGAAACAACTCGTATTCCAACCAGGCTCGAGCTTTTTCCTCCCTTGTGCATTCTTCCTCTGATTTCCTACATCTCTCACCATGTTTCCTTTTAACTTTTTGTTGCTTGTTCTGCTCCCAAATTCCTCCCTTCTGGATTTCCAACTGCCCTTTTAGTGATCCTTTGAATACCTTCCTCCCTCCTTTTTGGTCACATATGGTCACATAACAAGAAATCAGAAAGTGGAGGACTATCTAGCTGAAAGGAGACACAAAATCTTTCAGAGTGCTCTAAGAGGTTTAACTCAGCTCAAACATATTATCAACCCAAAGTAGCTACCATGATCTCAAGCTCCCATCAAGAGCCAGTAAAGTTATATGCATTCATCTTACATGAAGATAGAAAAATATGCATCGTTTGCATGAATATATAAAACATAGATATAGAAAGGCTTCCAAATGAGATGCGCACATCACTAAATCAGCCAGGAAAGAACACTTTCACTCTTCAATAGGCTGATGATTTGCTAATAATGTTAAGCACAAGGGCTGCTCGTTAACAAGTTCTAGTGACTGGTGGCACAAGGAAGAACTGCACGAAGACCAGGGCCGGTTACAAAAGCTATGATGCTGCTGCCACCTGAGGTTTTCTTCTGGAAATACAGCCCTTGTGTGGAAGGGGTTACACAAAAATGGGGGTGTGGGTGGAAAAGGGAACCTGAGGCTCATTAGTGCCAAAGAGCCTTGCCAATGCAAGAAGGGACTGTCCTCATGGGCAGTCCCATGCTGTCACCTTCTCCAACTCTGCACAAGAGCTGTACAAGCTGTTCTCATTGCACACCCCTGCCAGCAAGGGTAGTTCTGTCCTCCTCGCTGCCCTCACCAGCCTGGGCCTCCTCCTTGCTTTCTGCTGCCACCAGTGCTTTTGCAGCCTCTGGCCAAGACAGATCAGAGAAGTGATCCCACTAAAATCAAATGGGTTTTAGACTGCATCTAGAATACCACGCCCAGATTTGTGTGTCCCCATACAAGAAGAAGGTATCAACAAACTGCAGTAAGTTTAGCAGAGGGCCACCACGATGGTCAGGCCTGGAGCACTTGCCCTGTGAGAAGAGGCTGATGGACCAGGGCTTCTTAAGCCTGGAAAAGAGGTGGTTTCGGGGGGACCTTACAGCAGCTTCCCAGTACCTATGAGGACGTTATCAAGAAGACAGAGACAGGCTTTCCCCTACTACAGTAAAAGGACAAGAGACAAGGAGCATAAGTTGAAAGAAGCTTCAAAGGCTGTGAAAACTTCCATTATATCCTAAAATAGTTCAAAATAAAGTTAGGCTCTTCTTTGAGATCATGAAATACTATTAAACCATGAATAATCAACTATAGCTGTTAAATATCTTTAAATAGTTATCTTTTTTAGCAAATGATCTTATTCTTTATTGCTTACATTCTTTATAACAGTAAAATCATTGCACAATATTTAACATTAAATCAAATAATGATAAAGGATTAAGATCATCCCCTCTCCCAATCAGATAATTTAGGAAAAAAGATTTGTTTCTTGGTTTACAGAAGTTGATATTTACTATTTCATAGCTGTAGACATAATTTTACAGAGAGTTTGACCCATTTTAATAACTCCTCTGGCACTTACTGGTATCCGTGCTTTCAGTCCTATTCTGAAGTACAACATGGGATCTCAGACATGATACAGCAAATCCCAAAAATTTTGTTTGATTATGGTCATCCAAAAGTATGTTTGTACTGGAATTCTATACAGATGTGTATATATATATAGGTTACTTGTGAGAAAAGGAGGGGGAGGGAGAAAGGAGGGAGGGTGAAAAATCAGGCAAAGGAAATTCAACACTTATATTTTCCTAATGCATCAAGTTCTTCCTGTTTGTTAGATAAATATTTTATTGTGTATTATAGGTCCAGTGAAGCAATCCCATTTATGTACATACTGGAAGAACAAGCTCAAGAAGTCTATCACTTTCAGTGAGATTCCTTAAATTTTTTGAAGTTGAGCAGATACTTAAGCGTACACTGGGTCAGTGCCTAACCACACTGCTCACTATTTATTAGTAGCAGTGCGTGGCTAATGTAATAGTTGCTTCCATTCTAAATTCTCTCTTCAGCTGTTCATAACTTTCAAAACCAAATTCCCTTTCGACCTTAAATTCCAAATACTTGGCCTCATGCAGAAAAGCCGATCTTTGTATACTCGTTCCTGTAAAATCCATTCATCTGAATGCACATTCTGTGGAAAAGACAGAAGTGATTACCATGAACTCTAGCTCAATTTTTTCATTCATGTAACTAAGAATAGCCATGAAGTTTCAACCATGGTTGAAATTGCAAAATTCAGCCTCTTGTTTTACAACAAAACTTCTGCAGGTGCACCATGGCTCCCACTCACAGGTTTATTGAGCTCAGCACAAATTTGAGGAGGATCAAGGTTTCATCTGTATGATGTTTAGGGAAGGACTGAGCACCCACAGTCACTGCAAGGGGCCATGAGCTGTGGGGAACCCCGACGGCGGATCCCCATGAGGGTGAGCAGGCCAGGGCCCATCCCACCAACCCAGCAAGGGAGCAGGGCAGGCTGGAGGGGCAGCTGGGGTCATCCCCTAGCCCCGCTGCCAGACACATTTGTGGTGACGTGACAGGACACCAGAAAGTCAGTCTGCAAGTCAGGGTTTGGGTGAGCAGGATCCACAACCATGCAGGGCTTGGACAGGGCTGGGGACGGGGTCACCTACACCGTAGCTGGAGCAGGGACTGACAGCCCTGGGCTGAGCTGAAGTGGGGTCCCCTGATGTAGCACCAAGCCACTTCAATGCCTTTCATTCTGCTAAGAGCTCTTCACAAAACCAGGCAACTGGGCAACACTAAGCAAATGATTTATTACCCAAACATTTGAAAACCAAATTTTTTAACAGAATTAAAGTCATACTCTATAGGGCAGCTGCTTTCTAAATACATGTCATGCCATGCTGGTTCCTTCTGCTCTATCCATGTATGCGTACTATACAGCATGTATGAAAATGTCATTTCTATGACATACCTTGCTATTCTGCCACATATGACAGGGCAGGGCTGGAGAGTATGCAAGCACTGAAAAGCTTCGGCTACTCCTATTAATATATTCAGACGTGTTTGCTAGGATAGAAACCGTCACTATAAAATCAAAGACACTAAGTAGGCACTCTGTATAATACAAAAATTCCACTTCAAAAAGCACAACAGTAGGTGACAGTCTTAAAAAAAGACCATACAATAATTGCTACCATTCTCTTTTTGAATATAGACTGGATATTCACTGAAGGACTTTGATACACAGTCTATTCTACATTATCTCCACCTAAACGGTCGGGTGTTTTTTCTTCATTAAATGCCACACAGTTGAGTTTTGTCATCACAATTAAGAAATAACCTTGCAGCATTTTCAGAGGGGCTGGAGTTCATATTACTCCTTTTCAGTACAAAATAATGACATTACTGCTGGAGAAGTACAAATGTATTTGCAATACCCATACTCTCAACACCTTCTTTTCTTACCTTTACAAAAAAGAAATGCTTAAAACAGACAGTGAAGCAATTGGGTTGGTATGAACACCAGTGGATAACGGAGAGTGTTTTACATTGAGTTGTACTGGAGGCTTTCAAAGCCCATTTAATCTTAGGAAAAATCTATTGCTATTGCAGGTTTCAATTATTGGCAACAAGGGTTTCTCAACTAATGTTGACAGGGCAAATCCATTTTCAGTGCAATTATAAAAGGATTGACAGAGACATGGGACATTATGCGCCATCACACGTCTTGAAAGGGTGCTGAAAATGCTTTTGTTCTGTACATGGCAGGACTAAAGAATTTTTTGCCTCTCTGCCCCATGCTACTCCTCTTACATCACAGTAATTAGGATAAATGATCTCCCATTTGACCCTCTTCAATGCCTGCAGTGCATAAACCCAGCGTATAAGATAACACAGGTGCTACACTTAATCTCCAGTTCAGCAAAGCACTTAAATGTGTATTTTGAGACCCATTTTAAAGGTATGTTTAAAAAGAAACACTTCTTAATGGCACTGGTGAATTGGGGCCTTAACAGACTTTCACGGTCATTGCTCAAGGAAACCATGAGTTAATGTAAATCTTTGGAGAGCAGCACTTCTTCCATGCTTCATGCCAGTAATACAGCTGGATTGCCCAGCATGGTCTGGCCCCAGAGTCTTCACACCCCGGTATTGCTCCATGGGGGCCTTTGCTCAATCACACATAAGTGTTCCTCCTTCCTCTATGCGCCAGGTTTCTTCAGGAGCATCATTTGGTGACATCTACCAAGAACCAGCTTGCATGGTTATTGTCCCATGGTGTGGTAATATGTACACAGCACTTCACATGCAAACAGAAAATCCCAAACACAAATCTAGATCAAATTCTCAGACCAAAAGTACTCTCCAGCAAACATTTTTCTTTGGGAATAGATATTGATGCAGTCAACAACAGGATACCTCATATAGTATAAGCAACTATTTTGGTAAAATCTAACACAGAACAGAATTGCCAGTATTTATTTGTAACTTACAACTTCCACATTATTTTTTTCTTAATATTAAGTAGAACAGCCCATTCTCTGAGAAACAGCCATGTAGTTCAAGTAAGCTTGGATGAAGAAACCTAGGCATAAGGTAGATTTTGAATCCTTGATCGCTCAGTAGAAAGAAAAGGACCAGTATTTTCTATATGCCAGTGTGGTCTCAGGAAAATCACTTTCACAGATGATAGTAATCAGCACAGAAAGTCATTAAATGAAGTAAACAGTCCTCTTAGGTAAATGTGCTATGAATTTGAATGTAACACTGGCTGATGACAATACAGAAAAAATAAGACTATAAGTGAAATCTTAACTTCTAATGTAACAGCTTTGAACTTTTTCTATAGTGTTCCAAGTGCAAATTGTTTTTCACCATAAATAAATGTTCGGTGGATAAAGCCTGTAAGATTTGCTGGCAAAGATGCACAGGCAGCGCTATAAATATGTGGGAAAATCTAATAGTTCAAATTTACTCCAAAGGTCATCTGGAGTATAAATGTATTCTCAGAAAAATTATGCAGAAATTTTATCATTCTCTTCTTCACATGGGCTGAGATTGCAGGAAATAAGTAAGTCCTCACAAAATATAATGACAGGAAGAGAAAAATGCCTGTGCTGTGACTGAATCCAGTTTCTTCTAACAAATTATTATGTGTTCTGTGACATAAATTCCAACCATTAACCACTTCCATAGGCATGAAGCCAGAAGAATAGTACTATTAAGACCAGTTTCAGCTAACCCCTGGAATATTTTACTCTTGAAAAGGTTGCATTTTCTAGACAAAGGAGGTTTACATGCAGCTTGGCAAGAAGCTAATGTGAAAAGGAAAAGCTAAAACATAAAATCAACTCACAACTGCAAAGCTTCAGTTTCTGAATGAAAGAGTTTCCACTGTTTCTTCATATGTTTTGCCTATATATTAGCCAGGAAACATATATAATCAATATGTGAGTTACAGTGTACAGATGTTCTTAAGACTTGTTAATGAGGGATGCAGCTCCTCTATCATAAAGGGAAAATGCAAAGTCATTTACCTCACTTACATCCAATACTCGAGTCACAAGGGAACACACAAGAAGTGGTGTGTTTGCCGGAATAAACGGCAAGAATAAACATATGCCAGGGAAGATCCCAAAGACTTTTCCTTTTCCTTTGCTTGCAGACAGGAACAAGGTCCCAGGAGCACTCTTGCATTGGGAGTGTTTCCAGGACGGCTGTAAGAGATCCAGTTCACACTCTTGTCCATAATGAATGGGAATAAGCTACACTTCATGGGAGCACATATATGCTAATTAGTACCATTTCTTCTGCAATTATATTTTAATTAAACAATCTTGAACAGAAATCAGACTGATAGCAAGTCCTCCCAAAAACAAGCACACAAAAAGCCTGTGCTAACAGATAACACCACATAACAAAGCCCAAGAAATTACAGTATTTCCATATGTACATAAGCTAAATAAAACCACGTGCAGATACTTTCTATCACCTCTGATGTCTCAATACCACTAGCCAATGAGTTACTTGTAATATTATTTTCAGCAAAAGGCGAGTTAATTTTCCCTTCTTCTTTTGTTCTGTTCTAAACATTTACCCCAGGCAGTGGCATTTCAAGGCATTTAGTTAAAATTTTCCTCTTATTAAAACCACCTAGCAGCCTTCAAAAACCCGCACCAAAATAAACATAGATAAAATTAACACTTACAAGACTCAGATTACATCTGAGTCAGATTACATCCTGCCTGGCCCGCTAGCATGTGCTAGCAAATACTAGCTCAAAGGGATGGCTGCTACCCTCACCCAAAGACCGCACATACACGCGGTGGAATATGAGGGTATATCTCTCCTGATTCTTCTTCGTTATCTCAGCCCCCATCAGTACAGAGTAGGTTCAAAGTCCCCTTACTGATTTGTATTTATCGCCACAGATACGCGCCTCAAATTTCAGAAAACCTGCATTATTTAATGTTGCACTGTTCATGATGTTTCTTTTCAGCCAGACCTGCAGGAAAACTATTATTATTTAAAACATACTGAAATCAAACCTCATCGTGACCAGGAAGTTTGAAACAGTAGAGCTGAAACATGCACTGTTTCCACGATGTTCAAGCTGTTCCTTAACATACTCTGAATTATAAGCAAGGTCAGTCTCGAGGCTTCTGTACTCTTAAGCACTGGCAAATAAAGAAAACCAGAAAAAAAACACATCTCCTGAATAGAATTATGCAAGAAATTAACATTTTGGACATCAAGGAGGAGTACCCATTATTAAAACATGCAACTATCAATATTAAACCAAAATTCAGCCTTGTTTTAAAGTAATTTCTTATTTATATTTGTATTTTTCACACACTCTGGACTACTGTGCCATAACCCACTGTTGGATCCAGACCAACATTTCCATGTGAAATCTTTGAAAATTGCACAGGTAATAGTGTTAGAGCTAGTATAGATCAAAACCACTGCCAGAAATAATAGAATATTTCATCAATATTTTCAGCACCAAACCATTCTTTGGAAGCCCTAGCTTATCCATGTGCAACATACTTTGCCTGAGAAGTTAAGACTGTTTCAACTGAAAAGATAAAGAAATATTGGGCAAGATCTTAGTAAGGCAGCAATCTCATTTTCATAGAGCAGCATTATTTTTAGCCTACACCTGCTTCAAAAAATTAATAGCATACATTTGTATCTGCATGTATCTGCTTTGTGGACTTCAAAGAACTTTTCCTCTCCAACCAGCGACTTTTCACTGGAATTTTCTGTTGTATTTCTGATGTTTTTAAGTTGATATGGGGGTGCAAGGTTTTTCATACAAATGGAGCATTATTTATCAGAATATTTATAGAATTAAAAGATCTTCATGGTTCTTTTCCCCTTTTTTGTCACCACTATTACACTCTTGTCACTGCTGTGTTCACAGAATTAAAACTAGTAATTGAAAAGAGAGCGGTACATGGATGCCAAAGCTGATCTCTGGGACTACGAGGCAGAGAGAAAAGTGAGACTCTCCTGCAGGGGATTTTCCCTCTCTCCAAATACCGCAGTTCAGAGCAGCGATGCCGTGATCCAGAACCAGCACTGCTGGCAGGCACTTAGGACTCACCTCCTGCACCTGTACTAAAGGCAGGAACACAGCTGGAGACTTTAAAGGTGGGAAACTTTAAGCCTCTTCTGTGTTCTTCGCATTTTGGAGCTTTTCAATCTCTCCACTTCTTCAGTCTCTCCAAAGACCAAAACAAGGTTTATGAAAGAAGTAAATAATGATAATGAAGTGGTAATGCATTTTCAGAAAGAAATAAATGCTAAGTAATAAAGCAATGTAAACAAAATAGCATTATTGCCATTCTTTTTTTTGTGTTGCTAGAGACATAGTGGATGATTTTCTGTCCTGTCTTCAAGTGTGGATCCGTGATATTTCACAAAGACTTGTATTAGCCTATTTTTTCACCTGTGTCACAAGAGTGATGTCGCTGAGTTGGTAATGGACTTATCAGGAAAAGCAAAATATTTTCTTTTTTTTTGTCTATTTAAAATTTATGTAATTTTAAAAATATCAATTTAAAAACATTTTATGTTTGAGAGCAATACATATTTTGTATGTACTGTGTACCCTCTCTATTGTCAGAAACCCGATCGGGGTTTTGTTAATCAAGAGCTTTTCACATAAAAGACACTTCTGTCACAGAAAAACACAGTCCCAGTGTTAATTTTTGCTAATTAAAGTAGAAGCTTTATCCTTTGTTACTTCAGGATAGTGGTATCAGTGGGATGGGATATAGTGGTACACATCTAGTGCGTACGCAGATGTCGTCTAAGAGATAAAGCTACAGTTTCACAGCCAAAATAAAACTGTGCAAAAGTTAGTCTGTATTTAGAAATACCATCAATGATACCATAAATGGTATCTACATATTGCTAGATTGTTGGTGAATTAAAACATCCATAAAATTACAAAAATGTAGCAGTTTTATATTTGTTTTCTATTCTGTGTAGATGTAACAGACTTCACAGATGCAGAATGACAGTGACCCTTTGAAAGAAAAACCTACATTTGTATTCTGAGAACTAGAAGGCACTTAACATGAGTTTTGTAATTTATTGCCATCATGGGAAGCATAAATTTCAGGAAAGCATGTGAGCTGCTCAAGCTATATTCCCAGCATCAACCTATTTACAGAAAGAATTTCAATGAGAATTATAATTATATGTGGGGCTGACGAAAAGCATCTTTTCCCACATCGGTGCTGCTAGAAACTCAGTCCAAGCATATTTAAGTATTTTTTACCTTAATGATGAGATTCAGGGATGCATGCTACACTAATTGTTTCCTGAAAGAAAAAGAGAAAGAAACAACTGAGTTCTATATATTTTTATCAGTGTATCATCAGAATTTTGTAATTTACCTTAATGTATTAATTCCTCTACAAAATTCAACACAGCACAGCCAATTAAAAACATTAATTAAAAAACCACATATGTTACAAATTGGCCTCTGGAAAGCTCTTATCTACAAGCAGCCAGCTCGTCATAACCATCACTATAACTGGTCCCCCAAACAGAATGCACACGTGCCGGAAGCTCTGCTCCTACACGTCTCTCTGAAAAAAAGCTACAAAATATTCGGGGTGGTTTATGCAGGTACTGTATTTCTGGAGTGCCTAGTAGACACAACAATCTTCCCTAATATTGCCTTAAAATGCCATTAACACAAACTTAAATTAGATTAATGATGCACTCTACTTCCTGGAACACAGGATGCAAAGAATGTTTAGGTAACATTTTCCAGCAATGCAAAATTTACTCTGTTTTTTTGTATTCCAAAGACAAAAACATCATGAGGTCAGAAACTTTTGTTCCCCTTAGCTCTTCAGTAAAATCATATCCCTTTGAAAATGTTCCAGATGCATATTTTAGATGGAGGAGGAACGCTGCTTGGGATTTCTTCCCCCAAAGTAATGTGTAACAGGACTGACACCTTCAGCTGCCTCCTAAGTGCTTCCCGAGTATAACCACAGCAGTGCAACATCTCAGCCACGTGCAAATGTCATAGGAACGTGAAGAGAAAAGCAACACGATTTTGGAGAAGGCTTAAGGGAGAATTCACTATCCAGATAACACCTAACTTCTATCATCCACTCCACACAGGACATAGATGTGGACATGGCAATTTTCAAAGTATTTTGAGATTGCCTGTGCATTTCCACTGCTGGGCAAAAATCCTAAGAAGCCCAACATGAAATACCAGTCACAACACATATTTCTGAGACTGGCAAAGAAATATTCAAACTGTTGGCACCACAGCATGGCTGGGAAACAGCTGGTCCCGCCACATACCTTGAGCCACACACTTTTACACGGGTGCCTGGCGTGTACCAGAGTTCCAGTCCTGTCGCACAGGAAAAGTTATTTTCCCTGATGCTGTCTCAAGCTTAAACACTACTGAAAGACTCATTTTTTGCTCTGAATAACATTTTAATGTGATATCCACAAAGGAAGTAGTTGGGCCAAGTGTTAACTAAACTGTGACTTTATAATTAGTTTTAGCTGCTGGAACGCAGGCTGCCACCCAAAAAGGCAATGCCCTCTCCCTGCCGCCAGCTCCTGTGTGCCCATCGCCTTCCTCCTTGTGGGCACAAACCGCAGCCTCCACGCAGATCAGCTCATACTGACTATGATCTACTCATCAACTTACTCAGTACGGAGTTAAACCAAAATACGGTTGCCTGTCAAAATTTATCTTTGCAAATGTCTGCTCCTGAAGTTCTTCAGGATGAGCTGCTGCACTTTCCATCCGCATTTCTTCTAACCTCGGCCAACGTTCAGTTGTAAACAAATCAGTGTATAAAAATCAAAGAAGCAAACCAGTTTAGGAGACAGCAAAGTCATAAGCCAAGTCCACGCAAACTCTGCTAAAATTACTACTTAATGTTGGCGATCTAAGGCTTTTTTAAGTGGGACTGTAAATCCCACCTTTCCAGGATGAACTTCTGGCTCAAGCAATCTCAAATGCAGCTCTATTGCACACCCTCAAAAAAGTACACAGATCTTCATAATAATCCGTGTAGGCATGTGTATTGCAAGGCACTCTAGAAAACCAGCAGTTTAACTATAAGGCAGTCCTAGACCTACCAACAGAGGCGCAGTCCCCCTGCTCTCACGCAGGGAGGGCACGCGCGAGGCAAGGAAGCCCTCCGCACAGAAACTCTCCCCCAGCCTGGGAAATTCAGAGTCTGCCTCGGCAGCCCTGGGAGTTCAAGTCCACAATGTGTGACTTGTTTGCAGAGAGTCTGCTAGTATTTAAGGAACGAACCCAGAGGCATGGTAGAGTCTGACTTTTTGGGAAGATATTTAATATTTTTAGAAAAGGTTGTTTTGTTGTTGGTGTTTTGTTTTTTAATTTGCCAGAGGAGCTTATGCTGGGTTTGTGGCCTTTTTTGGCATTTTTGCATGGAATGATTTGCAGCACAGCCATGTAAAATCAGACATTTCAGACCTGCTATATGCTAGAACACAGGAGTCTTGAGACTGAGATTCAGTTCTTAGAAAATAACTTGGAAGTGATGCTTTGGCAGCCAGCTGATAGATCACTCTCTCCTTGTTACAGAGATGATTAAGCAGAATTCTGCATTGATTTTCAGTTACAGTGGTAGCATCTAAAACACGGCTGCTAACTTTAGTGCTTTACAGTGCACAACAGTTGTGAACAGTTATTTCTTTTGGCCAGGAATCCAAAAAGCACCATTAAAAGGGTTCACTTGCAACTACAATTATTTTGTTGGCAGATATTAATGAATGTGTTTAATATTTTAGCAGAGATATTAAATTTCTAATTAAATTAGATGTCTAACACCAAGTATTTGATTTAATGAATCAATCAGTTTAATGGCTGACTCATTAAGATATACAGACAACCATCTTCTAAAATAATTTTAAAATCTATTTTTCTCAGGCAAGGATGTCTAAAAACCAAAAGTAGTATTGGATAACTGGATTAGGATGTAATACAATGCAGATGTGCTCCAAATGATGCATGCTTACAGAATGGTCAGTAAGATCTCACACAGATGACAGTAGGCCAAGTTTAGGGATTTACAGTAGAAATTTACGTGGATCACTCAATTTCTTAGCATAACTACCTCTACTACATCATTCAGGCTGCTTTTCTGCATGTTCAGCAGTAACCATTTCTGAAACAGGCTTAAAATTAAACCCTGCTGTCAAAAATATCTTCCCTTAAATTAAATAAGTGTACTTGACCTATCAATTCAATATGGTTGTGCTTTCCTGAAAAGCAAAAGAATATAGGGCATGTTTCAACACGGACTTGCCCCTTCCCCTTGTTTACGTAACTTAGATGCCTCACTTTTAGAAAGGAGAGAGTTCAAGCACAGCTGGTGTCTTAGCAGAGGACCTCTTTGCAAGACCAAGACAGGACCTAGGTGCTACAGCCGACTCAACCAGCAGATACCCTCAAGTTGGCTGTTATTAACCACAGTGTGGACATTTTGATCCTAAGTGGTAGTGGCTGACAGCCACCACTGAGATTACAGATCTGTTGAGTATAAATCCATGCTCTAGCCTGCTTGCCTCTTAGCAGAGACATCCTTCTGGAGAAGGTAGCACCATGGATTTTTTACTGAACTGGACAACACAGGTTTTGTAGAGATACCACCACTAATAGCAGTTCTTGTAGGCAAAGCCTGCGGAGTTAGACACGGAGGGAAATACTTAATTCATTCTTTTTAAATGAACAGGGGCTGCTGATCTGCTTTGTTGCTGCAGGAGAAGTGATGCTTCTGCTTTTAAGTCACAGCTTTAACACTTGGCGTTAATACATCTCAATCCTAAAAGCACTGGAAAAATCTCACCCTAATTCCACTTCCAAAAAAAACTGAGCAGTTTTTCACAGGACGCATTGTTCGTCCAAACAACGTCTTCCAGAGGACAAATGAGGATGATGCAGACAAGAGTGTTGAAAATATGCTGGATTCAACAAAGATGATTGTCCAGCCCATAATCTCTACAAAGGGATCACACACGAATGAATAGTGTTTCTCAGGCACATCATTCAAAAGCAAGTTTTAAAAGGAACATGTAGCTAAAAATTCACTAGTGATTATCCAAATACCTGGCTGCCTAATAAACCACTGTTCTTCCTGCTAGTATCTGATTACACGAGACTCACTAATGTTCTTAAAAATGGTATTTAAATATTAATTAACACTAGGAAACACTCAGGTGAGACACCTGTCTTCAACTCCTTCTCCTTTGCTGCACAAAGCGAGGTATTTAAGGATCTGTAGCATTCTTTTCTGACTGCCGTTCCAGAAAGGCGCCTTGAAGTGACATGGAAGTACTCTGCTAAGTCTGGAGCCATGAGCTTTGTTTCTGCCTCACGCAAAATGAGCAGTAACTATGTATCTGGCACATGTATCCTGAGACTTAACGCTGGTCTGCTTCACACAACTAAATAATTAACTTCATGAATAAGCAAAGGATTTGCCACTGACACACTTCCCAAAGAGTCTGCATGAGGCTGCCAACAGTCTTGTTTTACCAGCACCACAACAAACCTCTCACACCACTTTTGTCCTTCCCTCCATACTTTTCAATGCTCCAGCAAGTGAGTTGAAAGCTACTCAGCTGTGGAAAAAAAAAAGGTGGGAAAACTAAGGGTGCAAGCCTGTCCTGGGCAAAGGACAGGACAGGACCACCCCTTCAACAGGAGTAAAGCCACACCTTCCATGGCTGGAAGCCATGTATTCCACTGTAAATGGGATGCATGCTGGCAATTGGATATTTATTTTTTTTCAATTGAAGTGACGCAGTTTCTATCCACTTCTGACTAATCAATGCAGCACAGAGGTCCTGGAGCTTCTTACCCACACCTTCAGGTCTCAAGTATCCACATGTCTGAAGTAACAGGCAGACCTGTGTACAGCCGTCCTTCCTCTCTGCAGCTACATGACACACATGGGACCACCCATCCACAGCCCACCACTTCTTCCCCCACACCCTCCCTGCACTCTCTACTGGACCCTGGAAGAGGAGGAGAAGGAGGGGGAGGAGGGAGGCTGCTCTAATGGGCAACAGCACCTCACGTCCCAAAGCTCCCTGGTGCCCTTGGCATTTTTGCCTGAAGATGCTGAAAGACACTGAATATCTCAAGTTTCTTTTCCCATACCCTGTTCAGGGCACTGCAGGAGTTGCACATAGGCTCTGCACATTGGGGTCAACCTCCATGTGATGGCAGAGCAAGGAGATGAGGTAACTTCAGGGATGCCTTGTGCCTTACGCAGCCACTCCAGGCAAAACCCTGGTGACCTCCTCTGTGCCCTCCTCTCCTCCCAGCTCTCCTAGTACCAACATGCGCCCAGAACAGAGGGGGCCATACTCTGTGTGGGTACTTCTGCACTGATAAAGCTGTCCTTGCAGAGACACGGACTGCATCTGCATCAAAGGAGGTTTGCTGACTTGGTTTTATGGATGCACCGACAGCAACAGGCATGCTTTCACAGAAATAACCAACTCCATGGTTTTTTTGCTAGCTCTTCCTTCTCCTTTTCTGCCCTTGCCGTGTCCCCATCCCAGCCATGATATATTTTCCATATATTGCAGGGTGCCATTGCTTAAGCGTTGGCACCCAGTGCCTTTTAGGATGCTCTGGGGTACCCAAGGCATCTGCATGGCTTTGCAGATATAACAGAGGATTTACAGAAGCTCAGTGCCTTTCTGGAGGAGCAAATGGAATTGAGATTGAAACCCTGAGAGCCATAAAATGGCACCAGACATTTTTGTTTAGACATCTGAATGCCACCCCTATTTCCATTGACAGTAATAGTTTCTTAGGCTCTTAGTACGTATGTAGATAGCTATTTGTAGACACCTAAATGCAGTTGTCTTCATCTGGAGCTGAAACCTGCCCTTCAATCTCTGCAGAGCAGAGCTGACCAACACCTACAAAGCCATTTTAAATGCAGGATTTTTTTTCCTTTAATAGCATACAGACTATTACTGTTGTTACATGTGGGAGTTCTTATCAGGATCCAATTACACTAGACCCTCAAACACAAATAAGCAAATCTGACCTCAACTTTTCAAAATGCAAGGAAAAAAAGGTTCAGAAATAAAAGTGTTCATGACAAAATTAGCTCAAACGTTTAGATAAACTAATTTACATGAGTACACCCAGGTTTTAGATGACAGAATGACTAGCCATTACAGGTGATGTAGGCTGTCCGGTGAAAACAGTTAAAGCACATTGGAATTTGTATAGAAAGAGCAGTTAAGTGTTTCATAAACAGACTCCATATGGTACTCTCAAAATTCAAGCAGCTCTTACTGCTAAATTGAACCTGAACAAAATAATATCAAACTCAAACCTCGGTATGTTTTGATGTTCCATTCAGAGAAACAAATTCAAGAATGCTTCCCCTTCTATTTCACGAGGCAGTGGAGCTATTAAACTGGTTTAGTTTGTAACATTACCTCCATGAAAAAAAAAAAAAAAAAAAAAGAAAAAGAAAAAAACCTTCTTCCATAAAAAAGGGAAAATTACCTATAACTGGGCTGTCAGTGTAGCACTCTATATTTCCCCAGGATTCAGTCTTACACATGGAATAAAACGGTAATGCTCTTTTTTCAACTCCAGCAGTTACTAAAATAACAAAGGTGGGATTATAAGCAAAGACAGCCTTCAGCTTGATCTTGACCTTAAAATATAAAATACCTCAGCTTGTCAAAATAAGATTGCACCCTTGAAAGATATGAGACTTGCATAAATGGACAAACACCTTGGGAGAAGACTTTTAATGCTAGGATTAATTTATTAACTACCAGCACTACGCTATTAACTGCCGAGACATACTGATCCTGAAGTCTTGTTTTCAAAAGGAAACATATCCACCCCAACCCCATTCAAAATGTCTCACCAAATTGCATCAGTCAGACCAACATGTCTGTTCAAGAGCTGTTCACAATCCTTAAAATAAAGGCCCAGGCAGTGCAGGCAGCTAACTTCCACATCGTGCTCCCTGGCAGGTAAGCTCGTACCCCCCACATTGATGGACTAGTGCCACCAGACTGCTCAGTTCCTAGCCACAGCCCATTTCTTATTGCATCTGAGACATACAGTGAGTCCAAGACTCAAAACTAAGCTGGCATGTCTTATCAACAATGCACAGGGGGAAAAAAAAGGAGCTAATCCAGTTACAATATGGTGAAGTATAATGAAAAAATATATAATGCAGATGGGATTTAATAGCAAAAAGAATATACGTATCATTAGGCAAAGATGAGGGCTCTAGGAAACTGAAGGAACATTGAGAAAAGTTTTTCATGCTGGAATAATGAAAGGTTGGCTTGGTGACCTGCTTACAAAAGAGTAGAGCCTTTCTCATGAAACTGTAAGTACTAAAGAAGATAAACTCTCTTCCCTTGATCAGTGGATTTGAAAATTCACCAACAGGGATTTTAGAGCAACAGATGGCACATCCACCTCTGAATTTCTTTGTTATTTTCCTGCCCTGTAAGAACATCGTGCCAGTTTTGCAGCTACATACTGTACATTTTGAAATACAATTTGGAAGAACTTTGCAATTACAAGACTGTCTCCACTTCTCACGGAGAACTTCATGTTTTGAGTGTGAGGATAATTTCACAGTTACTCACGTTTCTTCAAATTAAGATTCCTCAGGGTCACACAATAAAATGATCCCTCTAACTTAACTAGCCACCTATTTTGAAATTAAGAGAACAAAGTTCACCTGGGGATAAATTAACAGTTAACGGCCATGCAGATGCACCTATATAATCAAACTTCTCTCCTCTGTTTTCCTACATTGCTTCACACCTGAACTGCATGTGCTGTGCTGAACACAAATTGCCTGGATGTTACCTCCTTGTTGAAAGGCTGGCAGGCAGCCCCAGGGCCCCGCATGTGACTACGTACTCCTAGAGCTGCACATCCTGCACTCTAGCAATATTTCAGCAGTTGTGTCTCGTGCGTTTTACAGAGCCACGCAAAGGTCATGGGCTTTGCAATCTGGGAAGAGGAGACCGGTTAGCCCTGCCTCAACAACCGCCGCGATGATGTGAAGATACACAGATGTATATCAAAGCGATGCTGAGAGGGGTCACTCTGGGAACACTGCTCAAAGCTGCAGCAAACGAAGGGGCTCTGGCTCAATTATTTAAAAACAAACCTTTGGAAAGAAGCAGAATCCTGGCAATGCTCCAAGTACTTTTCCCAAGTACCTCTGAGTGCCAGATGGACTTTTTCCAGCAAAGCCACCGATTATGTATAATGCAGACAAAAGGCACAGAGGAGTCCATGGTCCTTAACCAGGGCTCTAGTGAGACTGAGCCTCCTTTCCTCATACCGAAGTCCAAACCAGGACCTGGAGAACAGAAAGCTCTTTCACCCCTGCAGGCACGCAGGCAGAGTGGGAGCGTCTAGCCAGTCCTAGGCAAGTCACTGTGGGACTGCAGCGGTTTCAAATAAAAATAGTGTAATGGAGGTATGTTTATGGAAACATCAAATACAGAAAAGAAAGGCAATGTAAAACATACTTTGATTTTTATAACGCATATTTAGCATTTTATAAGGTATACTTTCCCAAGTGAGGAATGGAAAATTGCACAGACATTGAAAGCGCTCGGCCAGGCTCAGTGTTATTAAACCTTGGTTCAGCACAGTCACTCCGAAGCACTGCACAGTGCATTCTGTGTGTGTCTGCAAGTAACAGAAAAAGACCTTAAGACAAGAATGATGCTCTATTCTGGCATGAAAATTGCAGGCTTTATCAGTATTGCAGATGTATATAATTATTCCATTCCCATCTGCGGCAACCCTGGCAGATTGTGCTCATGAGTAGTGCCATTGAATCGTTTGCTGCTTTATCTCTTGCCTTTTTGAATAAGCCTATTACTGCTTTGTGGTGGACTAACTACTTCCACGCAGAAGGTGGGTGTGCAAAGGTGCACATGCCTGTTTCCTGCAATCTCCTATCTCCCAGCCTGTGCCTAAACCTCAGGCTAACTGTTCCACAGCTTTACCCTGATTACTCTTAAAAGTTCTCAACTTTTCACCCTGAATCTTCCTTACTACAGTTCAAGCCACACTACCTCTTATGTGATACTTTCTCCATGGCTGGAGAACTGCAACAGCCTTTTATAAAGTATTTTAAGACTGCTATTATGTCTCTCCTTCAGACTTCTCCAGGCTCAAACTATTTGCAGCAGTCAACTGTGGCAATGCTCTGAAATTTTCTCTTTCTCACACAGAAGTGAGGTTGTCTCTAAGAGGCGTTTTAAAGAAAACTGCACTGCCTGTATTAGGAGAAAGCAATACTGGATGCTTGTCCAGAACTCTAAATGCTTCTTCTGGGAGAAGATCGGTGTCGTTCTTCTGTAGAGGCACGTGCAAGAAAGCAGACAATATAATTATTTCAAAACAGTTACTATTCAGCAATGCAAACCATGCATAAATCTCCAAATTCAGGACTGAAGCTGAAAGATCCTGCTCTGCAGCAACTAAAAATGCAAAATGATGTTAGGAAAATCATAAATACTTCCCAGAATACAAAGTCACGTTCATAATTTTTTTATCTACAGCTGAAATGTAATACCTTAAGTCAACTCAGTAGAAGAACTTCGCTCAAAATTATTTCATCACAGAATCATATAATTTATTTACTTCTCCCTTGAGAATCTGAATACAGTAGCCACTATTTTCCAATTTTTAAAAGTACTTTTAGTCTAATCTATTACATACATTTCTAAAGCATCTATCACTTCAGTTTCTTGGCATGCTTTAGATAATATTCACAAGTTAAAGAATAACATATTGTGTTCCCTATCCCATGTCCTAAAATCTTAGATTTTGTGGATTCCTAAATGTGAGCTACCATCTTAGGCAACTTTTGGGGGGCAATTCCCAAGTATGAAGTCTGACTGTACAAAGTGCTACATGATGCCTGAGAAATGCTGAACATCTTTGTGCTCTGTTGAATTAAACTGAGTTTACTTTCAAGGATAGGACACAAAACTAGGAGAAAGCCTGAATAAAATTCTACTTCGCATTAAAGGTTTATAGAAGTGAAACTTGTCTCTAGTGGGATATACATTGATAGTGAGCACTAGTACCCAAAGCCTCTTTTATTATAGAATCATAAAATAGTTTGGGTTGGAAGGGACCTTTAAAGGTCATCTAGTCCAATCCCCCCCTGCAACAAGAAGGGACATCTTCAACTAGATCAGGTTGCTTAGAGCCCCAGAGAGCCTGACCTTGAATGCTTCCAGGGATGGGGCATCTACCACCTCTCTGGGCAGCTTCTTCCAGTGTTTCACCACCCTCATCATAAAAAATTTCTTCTTTATATCTAGCCTAAATATACCCTCTTTTAGTTTAAAGCCATTACCCTTTGTCCTATCTCCATAGGCCCTGCTAAAAAGTTTGTCCCATCTTTCTTGTAGGGCCCCTTGAAGTACCAGAAGGCTGCAAAAAAGGTTTCCTCAGAGCCTTTTCTTCTCCAGGCTGAACAACCCCAACTCTCTCAGCCTGTCCTCATAGGAGAGGTGCTCCATCCTCCCTTATCAGTTATTGCTCAATGCAGCTGTGTGTTCGTAGCTGTGGACAGCCCCAGCTTGCTGGAGAACCCTTTCTGCATAGCAGCTGTAAGTGAATCAATGGTGAAAACCAGTAAAAGGGCTGACTTTTCAGTCACTGGAACTTCCTCTCCAGACCTAAAATAGACACACAAAAAGGTTTTTAAGATAAACGTAAATACAAAGGTTCCTCGAGCCATCGTGACTCACGTGCAGGGCAGGCCTGGGTGGGTAAGTGTCAGTACGCTGAAGAGATCACAGAATCACAGAATGGTTTGGGTTGGATCTTCATAGGAAACCCACTACTACTCCACTCACGCAAAACCATGTTTGGGTGTGTGAATAAGCATTTCACTCATGTGAAAGCTAAAGCCCGCGGGGTGTCTCCCCCCTCCCGAGGGCACTCCTCGCTCAAGCACACCGCGCCGAGCCCCGCACCCGCCGGCCATCCGCCGCAGCCGCTAGGCCGCAGCCCTTGGCACCGCCCCCCGCGGCCGCCGCCGCTCTCCTCAGCCCTGCCTCCCCTCCGCTGCAGACTCTGCCCACCCTGCAGGGACAGCGGGGGAGGCCGGGTGGGCCCTGCCCGGCCGGTTGCGGCCCGGCGCCGCGAAGAGCACCCCGCCCACCGCCGCCGTCGCCGCTGGCGGGGCAGGGCCGCCCCCACAGCGCCCCCATCGACGGCCATCGACGAGCTCGGCCGCTCGACGGAGGGCCCTGCTCGGCGGTGCGGAGCGCGACTGTCTCTCCCGGAAGCGGGGCGGTTGTCGCCGTTGCTGGTGAAAGGGGCGGCCGTGGCGATGGCGGCGGCGGAGCAGCTCTACCCGCGGAGCTCCATCGAAGATGACTTCAACTATGGCACCAACGTGGCCTCGGCCAGCGTCCATATCCGCATGGGTAGGGACTAGGGATGAGTAAGGCCGCCACACGCCCCGTCCCCGAGTCCCCCGCTCAGGCCCCCCCCAGCCCTTGCGGAGAGGCCCCCGCTGCCTCCCCTCGCTGGGCGGGCAAAGGGGAAGGGGGGGGGGTGTCGTGCCCCAGTGCTCCCAACGAGTTCCTCTCTGTTAACCCCATCGCTTGTGGGGTTTAGCTGCGTTGAGGTTCTGCGCAATATTTTAACTTTCTGGGTAAAGGTTGTGAGTGGGGAGCCAGGGTGTTACTTGGTCCAGGTTAAGCGTCGAGGGTGAGAGAAAGATCAGCGGCTGGCGAAACACTGGATTTTATCGTTTCCATGTATGGGGGGGGGAAGGTCTTTTTATCAGAGGGATTAAACCCATATAGATCCACGCTTGATTTTCCCCAGAGTGATGCATTTTGAAGCCCAAACGTGATACGTAATGTGTATAAAAGCTGAAATTGGTGCCTATAATTACAGTAGTTTAACCAAGAGGCTGAGGGATTTGAATTTCTTCTGTGAGGTGTTAAAATATTGTCTCTTCCACTTAAGTGTTTGCGTGCTGTAAGGTCGTAGTAGTGGCCATGAAATAATGCTTTGCTGTTAACATGCAGGTGTCAAATGCATTGAATGTTCATGTAGAAGGTGTCTAATCAGTAATCCTTGCTGAAATAGTTATAGTGTTATTGGATACATCTTGGAATAAAAACAGCTGTGTCCTGTGACATATATGAGACATTTCTGATAAACAAGAGGCCTCTTCCTATAAAGACACAGTTTTATCATCTTTGGAAAATAAGGGACGCCATAAAAAATATGAAAGAGGTATTGCTGTTAGCAAAATTGCTGATGCATTTAATAATGTGGGGAGAAGGGTATGCTAGCTGGCAGGCCTCTTCTAGGTTTGTTCAGTTTATTACACCAAAGTAGGCCCCATTCCCTCATGCCTTTTTTTTCACTTTACCTGCTGCAAGCAGGTAATTCAGCTTCTCATTCTCATAATATGTGCTCTTAAACTTGCTTAGGCTGTGCTGTTAAAGATTGAATTGATTCTCCCTGTAAGCTTATTCGTCCTTTCAGAGCATTTTGCCTAATGGACTCCATCTCCTTCCATTCAGAACAGAGAACATCTGTATGATATATCTGTATCTCCTGAACAACTCCCCACTGCATGGCAGGAGGGTTGGAACTAGGTGATCTTTAAGATCCCTTCCAACTCTAACCAATCTATGATTCTATGATTAATTCTGGTTTGTTTGTTTTTTTTCCTAGCAGTCTCTATCTATAGATACCAGTTCAGTATAATGCAAGTGGCAAATGATGATAAATTATATTTAACATGGCAGAAGGTCAATCAACAGATATTACTGTGAAAGTTTTTCCTTTTTTAACTGTTATGGCTGTTTCTGTCTCCCACAGAACTTCCAAGTTAATCTTTCTTCATTTAGGTCTGTTAGGTACCAGTAATGTGATGGAGAAAGTATACCATTAGTAATTTCTTAGTGGGATTAGGTCTATGTAGTTTTTAAAACAGTCTGAAGTAAATCCTGTGCAAATGTTTTCTGTATTTCTTTTGTTGTTGTCGTTGTTTAAATAATGACATCTAGGAATAAATGTAATTTTGCTGGAGTACTGTATCAGTTTTTTAAGGAAAAATGGCTTCTTACCACATTGCTCGGTGCTTTTTCACTGAATAAAGAGTTTCTAATGGTTCCATATCAAATAGAAAACTTGTATCTGATGTACTGTTGAACTTTGTAATGTAACTCAAAAGTGATTCCATTTTTATTTTCCTTATTCTAGCTTTTCTACGGAAAGTCTACAGCATTCTTTCCATTCAAATTCTTTTGACCACAGTCACATCTGCAATTTTTCTGTACTCTACTGGAGTACAGGCATTTGTTCATGAAAGGTAAATACTGAAATGAAATGGGGCTGTTTGTCGCGTGTTAAGTATAGTTTATGTAGTATTTTGCTCTGGAACACTTCAGTGTTCCTAATCATTTTTATACCTTTTCTTTTGATTTTGTAATAGAAATTTTGTAATCAGGAAATAACTTTTCTTCTCCTTGGTTTATTATTAAAATTTATTTCTATTATTATCATTAAAGTTTATTTTAATCAATACTTTATTAATAGTGCTTATTTTAATATTTACACTATGAAAACCTATACATCAGTTGCAGAACATCTCAGTTGTTGACGTTTCTTGTTTTATGGTCTAAGTATCTGCTTTTAGAATCTGTTTGGAATGTTGTTGTTTATAGGTACCTGTTCTAAAAAGCTGAATCATGTCATACTCCTCTCCCCCCCTCCCCCATCTTCTTTTTTTTTTTTTTTTTTTTTTTTCCTTTCTGAT
>VFFE01007795.1:104809-244237 GCA_008921705.1 Burhinus oedicnemus | reverse complement strand
TAATTTTTTTTTTTTTTTTTTGTAGACCCTACTGGAAGCACTGACAGTTGCCATTACAGGTAAATTGTCTGATTCCTTAAAGAAACTGGAAAAAGAATCCAATATGTTGTACCAATTGCCATCTGAGATTCCTAGATGTGACTAAAGTGATAATAAATGCCATGTCTGAAAATTTTAATGACAGTGATATGAGTTTAGCAATAAACAGGAAATCAAGGGAGAAAACTGGATTCTGATCCAGAACTGAAACTGTATAAACCTGAAGTGAGAAATGAATTGTGCCATCCGTTCTTTCAGTACGGCTAGCAATGTTCTTTCCTATATGGCAGCTCTCAGCAGAGCTCATCTGCAAATGAAATAACCTTATCTTCCCTCTCAGTTTCCTCCAAGGGAATTACGTTGACATTGGAGAGTTCTGTACTTTGTTGTCAGGATTGAGATGGGGTGGTGTGCGGACAAGTCATGGCATCACCTTGCGCTATAGCTTCCAGCATAGGTTGAAACCTCTTCATTATGGTTTGTGGTCTCCTGCAAAAAAAAAAGTCATTTGGAGAAAGGAAAGATTAAGGAGGAAGGAGGGAAGAAAAAAGGTCCACTCATTTCTCTTATCTTTCCCTTCCTGCCCCCTAATCAAAATTATTCTGAGCCTTTACAGAGGACTGATTGTCTTGTGATTTATTTTTTTTCTCATTTCAGTATCCTGAAAAATTCAGATAGCTTTTTCCTTAAGATCTCGCATATCTAGGCTTAAAAATACTTCTCTCTCTTTTTTTTTTTTTTTTTTTTTTTTTTTTTTTTTATTGTGAGTAGGGAAGATCTGTTATCTCCATTTCAGAAGCTACAGCTATACTGTAACTGTCAAACTTAGGACTCAGGGACACTTGCACTAGCTATGATCATGATTTTGAAGTGCAAAGGCAAGTTCAGGCATAATTTACCTTTTTTGTTCACAATTAAGATTTTTTTTTTTTTTGCTGTCTGTGAAAGTTTAAACTTCTGTTTCCTCAAAAGATAACTTAGCAAATCCATAGTGTAGTGTTCTTTAAATGACAGTTTACTTCTTCTGTTTATAGTGAGTTTCTATGATGTGTCCATTGTCTTGCAAGCCTTTATTCTTACTACTGCTGTATTTCTTGGACTGACCGCATATACCTTGCAGTCAAAGAGAGACTTCAGCAAATTTGGAGCAGGGTATGTTATCGTATTGATGATTTTATTTTTTTTTTTTTGTTAAGCTAGTTTTTCCGTTTTTAAAGTAAGCTTTGCAGATATGATAATGAATACAGGTCAACAGAACCTGCTTCAAGGGAATGGTGAGGGTGTTATTTATCTTAAGTTATTAATTTTATACGGTTCTGCTTTCTTGGTAAGAAATTCTTTTCTGTGATTATGATTCTTAAAACCATAGTATTACACTAGAAAACTAGTTTACCTGCATTTTTCACTGAGACAGAAGGCAGCTGCTTCAAATATTTTTTAAAAAGTAAAGTTAGGACATAACTTGTGACAGCTTTATAAAACTGAGTTTTACTGCTGATACCAATGAACAGTTGGCGTCTAAGAATTATGGACAGTTACTTACCAAATATATTGTGAAGAGGCTTTATAGGAAGGGAAAAGATTTTAAGTAAAATTTAAAAGAAAAGATACTGTTGCTCACAGTTTAATGATTTTTTTTTCAGCCTCTTCACTTGTTTGTGGATTCTAATCTTCTCAGGTTTCTTGAGGGTAAGATACCTTATGTTCAAGGTTAAAAAAAACCTCATTAAATCTTTTACTAACTTTTAGTAAAACAGAAAGGTTTTGGTCAGTCCAATATAGTTTAATGAAAGAAAATTCCCGACCAGATCCATTACTGTTGTAGATCATGCTGGTGATCTTTAACCATTCATTTCCAATTCAAATTTTTGTTGAGTGCTGTTCTTGCAAATATAAAAGTGGTATTTCCATTGATTGACAAAATTTGCCAATCGAGATCCACTACTTGATTGAGAGAATGGGAAGAAGGTTTGGGGCTTAATTATATTTTGTTTTTCTAATTTTTCTGTTGTTGTTAATATTCTGGAGACCAGAGCTTCCTCTCTCATAAGTGGAGGCAGTTTTACACAGTTAAAAAGACTATGTGACTGGGGGCTATGTGAAATAAGAACATGGAGATGTCATCCCTAATATTGTATTTGTGTGTACATAACAGTAAAAAGACAGTGCGTGTCCTTGTTTTAAGTGTGGCATATTGTTATGCAGGGATTTTAATATTAAAAAGAAAATGAAATTTACAATTTTTTCTTCACGTTTCATTTGCCTCCAGCTGTTTTTCTACAGTGAGACAATAGAGTTGGTGTTTGCTGCTGCTGGAGCTCTTCTGTTCTGTGGATTTATTATTTATGACACTCATTTGCTGATGCACAAATTATCCCCGGAAGAGTACATACTGGCTGCAATCAATCTCTACTTGGACATCATCAATCTGTTCTTACACCTGCTGCGTTTACTGGAGGCATTTAATAAAAAGTAGTCAAAAGCGGTGTAGTTTGACTATAGCATATATAAAGTTAGGTACCGGAATAGCGTTTGGGTGATCTACAAACTGTGTAGTTCTGTCTTCTAGAGACTGAATCTTTATTACTTTTTCATTCCATGAATATTGATCCCTCCTTAGGAAAAAAAAAAAGGCTTTTTATGTAGCTAGAGTTCTTCTCTAGAATACGTATTTTATGTAGTTAACAAGCTGTCATTATTTCAGTCACTTTTTTAATCACTTAATTTGCACTTGACATAATTCACGATTAAAACGTTTGCCAACTTCTGATTGCTCCAGAGTAAGCTTCTCTCTGCTGTTCTGTAGCTGCTGGAAAGGTTTCCTTTGGGATTTAAGTATGTGTACTGCATAAGGGCAGCCTGTGTTTATCATTGTGCAATGTTTTACTAAGCTAAAATTTTTTTCTAGTTTTTGTTTGGTAAAATGGAATGCTGTCTCTAACAGAGACATTCTGTTCTTGTTAAAGGCTGGCAGATTATTATGTAAGCTGGGAGGGTATTAAAGCAATTAAAGGGAATGTTCTTCATTTAAGTATTATTTATTGCCTATCTTCCAGTGTTCTGAAAAATCATTTGGAGATGGATTCTGGCGTTTTATCAGTTTGTGTATATTAAGGTTAATTGTCTGTCAATAAAAACGGGGAGACCTTTAGTCTGTGCTTGCAGCTGAGTCTGGAAAACCTCGGGGCGCTGAGAAGGAGCGCTGCCAGCCCTCGCCGGACAGGGGACAGGGGCTGCTTCCCAAGCTGTTGAAATCCTGGGCAAAAACAATTTGGAAAGGCTTTCTTACTTCATAGTCAGTGTTTATGTCGAAGTATTGTTACCGCTCACCTGGGCTGTAGCAGCCAGAGGTGACACAGTGCGTGGGAAACAGCCCGTGTCCTACCACAAGCAGTGACAACACGTGCTTTCCACGCTGGAACTTGACCGAGGCTGCCGCTTGTTTTGAGCTGGTGTGATGATTTCTCTCTTCTGTCGTAGGGTTTCATTAAGAAATGTGTGGAAGTAGCTAAAAATAAAACTTCACTTTTTTTCCTTGTGATGAAATACGTGTTTATTTTTTCATCCCCCCCACCCCCGCAGTGGTGGTTGGACGTTGTTTCACACCCGCAGCAGGCAGCTGGGTGCCCGTAGCTGGTCCACGGCCCAAGCACGAGGTGGGAAGGCGGCGGGGCTGCCCGGCGCTCGCCTTCCTCCCGCCGGCGGCGGCCGGGAGCCGGAGCGGCTGCGCGCCCGCTCGGAGAGTTACGGTAGACGGTGCCGTACCGCGCGGAGGGCGGGTGCAGCTCTCTGGGGGCGGGGCCTGACGCGTCAGCCCGCGCCGCCCTACGCATGCGCGGAGAGGGAGGCGAGCCCGGCGCGAGGGTGGACGGCGAGCCTCGTGCGCGGCTGGGGTGAGCGGGGGGAGGGGCAGCCCCCCCCGTCCGCGCGCTGCCCGGCCGTCGGGAGGGCGGCAGCCGAGGTGGCGGCGCCCGCGCCGCCTTAACGGCTTCTCTGCCCCGCGCTTGCTTCGCCCTCACGGTTTCCCTCTTCCCTCAGGCCATGGCGAAGAGTCTGAGGAGCAAATGGAGGAGGAAGATGCGGGCGGAGAAGAGGAAGAAGAACGCGCCCAAGGAGCTGGAGAGGCTGAAAAAAATCCTGGGAACCAACGCGGATGTCGTCATGGAGGAGGTCAAGGAGGTGGCCACCGTGGTGGCCCCCAAGAAAGTCCTCGAGCCGGGGGGTGAGTCGGGCTCCGGCTGGGCGGCGCTGGAGTCACGGGGAGGGGAGGGCAGGGCCCCGCTGGCACACCGGACCGGCCCCCAGGCGGCCCTGGGTTGCCCAAGACCTGCCTTTTGAGTGGCCGGCTGTCTTCTGCTCCCCACCCCCGCCTCCTCCGGTCCCGTTTCTAGCGTGTTTCTCACTATGCCAGGTCTGTCGCAACAAGCCGAGTGTAGGGACGTACCGCGGTATGTTTAGTATTGTTCCTGTGACTTTCACTATCGTGATCAGGCTTACCATTATTACAGGTTGAGCAAAGTGAGTTGGAAAAACAAATCTCTAGCTTTTAAAGCCAAAAGATGGTATTAAATCATTGAATCTTGTCATTTCACAACATTAGCTTCCACATTGCATCCGGTCACTTGTGGAACAAGCTTATTAACATTTGATTTAAAGTAGTATTTTATGGAGAGACATCTCTTTGTGAAGACATCAGGTGAGTGAGGACTCAGCAGCTGTTCCAATCCCAGCATTATATTTGCTGTTAAACTGGAGATAGGATACAATTTCCCTCCTAGTTTAAGGATACTGAACATATAAAAGTTGGACCTAAACCTAAAGTAATTTTGTAGAGATTTTATCAAGAATAGAGTGATTATTTTTTTCCTTTTTAAATGTACTGTCTGGGTAGTAAATGTACAGTAGGGGTAGTTGGGACCCTGGTTTTGTGTGCTAATTAGTGCTCCATTGCACATGGTGCAGAGTGGGTGGTATTAGGTGTCTACAGATAATGCCATCTTCCTCTCTGTTCCTTGGATAGGATGTAATCTGTAAAGGGAAGTAATCCAGGAAGTGGAAACAAAGGTTTGAAATAGCTGTGTACTGGACAGGAATCAGAAAGATGCCTTCTCTTTCCAAAACTGCAGTCCAAACTAAATCATACTCCTTTTTGCTTCTCCAATTTATGCCGCTTAAGCTATGATATTGCTGATGTGAGCTTTTTATGTGGTGTGCAGAAGTCTCTTGAAACACCACAGTGGGGATATAGAATAACACTAGTAATCACTGTCAGTAACATGGCCAGTTTTGTCGTGTTTCAGAAATTAAGAAAGACAGGGAAGTGTTGTGAGGTTGAATAGCAGAGCCTGTAAACTATTGAAAATGAAAATAGAATCCTATATAAAGATACTTGCCCAATTAAGGGTAGTTTGGAGTATAATTTGTGATTTTATCAGTGGTTCTGATTTATCCCATAAACCAGATGTAAAAGTTGTTCTTTATGGAATTGTTAGAATTGAATTTCCAAAATGTTTTGGAACATTGTGAGCCTTCTGATGCTGAAGCTGGACAAAACATCGTTGTCTTAAACCTTGTTTCTGAAGCAAATAGCTGGCTGTCATTCCTGCACCTCCCTTCCAGGTCTGCTGGCAGCTTTTCTACAAGGGGCCAATTTCACTTGGCCTTTGTAGAAAGATAGCAGCCTCAGAAATACCTAAGAATATATATTTCACAAAACAACTACAAGTTTTGTGAAAATAATGGTGTCATCTTTGGGAGGACTTACCAGCACTAACTGTGGACGCAAGGGAGTTCACGTCACCAAATGTTATAAGGACCAAAGCAGGTGAAAGCTTCATCTAGAATATGCACTTTCCATAGACAGGTGAATAGTTTTCCAGCCTAAGAAAGTATATAGGTGTATATTAGGGACAACATTCTCCTGCGTTACTTTAAGGTATTTTTCACAGCACACAGTGAATTTTTTTTTTTTCAGGTTTTGTTGTTAGGAAAAAAAAATAATGGAAGGTCTGGCCAGCCTTTGGTCAAAAATGGTTTTGTAGCTGTTTTTAAAACTTTCTGGGCATACACTTGTTTTTCAAGATAATCGTATCCATTGAGCCCGCTTTGGTAACCTACTTTTATAGCTTTTTTTCTTGGTCCTTTTCTCTTTGTCTTTTAACCCCTCTCATAGGTTTTCTTTATGTCCTTGGACCACTTTTATTCAGTAGCTTTCTTCCTGTAACTGATTCCTACAGCATCCTTGAGATTGCAAAGTATGATGAAAACGTTGTGCTGTGTGAACAACTGGTATTTTTTGTCCAGAAGTATTTCTTCATTTAGTTAATGTTGCAGCTGACATTTATTGTGGATGTGCTTTTTGGCAGTCAAAATTGGTGTAACAGATTAACCTCAAATCATATCACAGGATGGGAATCGGAGAAGCAGCTTATGTGTCCAGAGTTGGTTTTCTTGGGGTGTTGGGGGGTTTTTTTGTGTTGTGTTGTTGGAGGCCATCTCTATATGACATTTGGAAAACGACGCTGTTAAGAAGGCTTCATGTCTTGTTTCTCTGATGTCTCAGGAGGTTTTTGGAGCTGGGACTCTTTTAGCTGCCTGTCCTATGCTGGATCGGCCTTTGGTTGTGCCAGCAGGCTGTAGGCCCCTGTGTAGATTCTCTGCTGACTGCAAGTATTCATGTCCCAGCTTTAGGGCTCCCTAAGCACATCTCTGTGTTGTAGATCCCTGTAGACTGTCAGCACGCTTCAACTATTGAAGCAGCACGTTGGCTTTTTCCTCATGAACTTTGTTTCCCAGCAGGCACAGGCATACCATAAAAAAGTTGTTTTTTTTTTTTCTCTCTGTAAAAACTCATGATAAAACTTCCAAGTTTTGGATGGTTTGGAAACAAGGTTGAAATTACATAGTAGAGCACAGTTCAAATCTGTACATAACAAGGCATTCCTCTTGTAGTCTTGTGTCACTGAGACATGACATTCATGTGGTGTTAGCTAGCTGGGGACACCATTCTTGAGAGTGGCCATGTCACAGGCAGTCTTCCTGATCCTGGAGGTTAATCCTCTATTTCTGTCTCTAAATATATTAGGCCTTGCTTGGTGCTCCCTTCTTGAGGCAAGTCTAGTATCACTGGCTCGTGCTTCATACTGTCATTGTATTTCAGCTTTTCTCTTTATTCTTCTCTTTACCTGTCTTCATCTTCCACTCACATTGATTTAATTTTTTAGAACAGATCTTACACATTGCATCATAAAAAGTATTTAATTGTGCATATGTTTCAGTAAGCCTATGGCTTCCTGTATGGTTGCAGCTTTTGATGGAGACCACACGCAATGTTTTTAGACACAGTATTGCAACAGATGGCAGACTAAAGAATAAGGTGCTTTGCCCAGACATGGGCCTTTAGGGAAAATTCTGCGTATTTACAGCCTGAAGTTCCTGGGTTGCAGTTGTGTTGGTTTGGAAAGGGCTTTTGGTGTGTAAAGCCCTCAGCTCTCTACATATAAATACGGTTGTGTGTAGGAATATTTTTATCATTTTGGGCAATCTGGTAACAAAATAGCTTCTATGGGGCTGATTCATGTATTTTACTGATTATAAATACCTTTCTTTTTCAGATGACTGCAAAATGGACATAGATAATAAACGAAACAAAAAAACTCTTCTAGACCAGCATGGACAGTACCCAATATGGATGAATTCCAGGCAGAGAAAGAAGCTTAAGGCACAGCGTGTTAAAGGGAAAAAAAAATCAAAATTGGCCAAAGGCCTAGTCTGGTAAAATTGGAGTTTTGTAAGATCATGAATATTTTACCCACAAAATAAATATCCCAGATAAGTACATGATAATTTTGTGCTTGGCCATCAAGTGTAATTTATTGTGTTGCAGGAATTTTTAAAGAGACTGTTAGGCCAGCAAATGATGAAAGCAGTATCAACTTGGTGTCTGCTGAACTTAAAAAAAAAATAAATACAAAAAGCAAGCCGAGTGCCTTTGAATAGACTAAGACTCTGTGGTTATCTGTTTTCTTGAGGGGGGAGGGTCTTCATCTTTTATGTTGTGAATGCTGAAAATGCTAAAGGAAATCCTAAAAACAATGAAACTGTAAATGATTTTTGTACTGTGGTCTGTCAGTGTAATTTGTCTTTTAGTAAATTTAACCAAAGGATTCTGTAAACTCACCGTATCCTTTAAATTCTTCTGTAAAATTACTTCTGTTGCGCCGATTTATGTTGCTTTTAACATCTGGTAATTAATGAAAATGGGCCTTTAACATGTAACTTAAAAGAGATTATACACTGAAATCAACACCAAGGTCTTCATGAAACTTCTGTAAGTAAAAAGACAAAGTGTCAGTCTGATTTTAATTTGCAAAGAGAAAGCTGTTGGAACAAAGAAGGATTTCACTGCTGTGTGGAAGTGAAATATTGTGGGAACCACATAACTGAAAGTAAACCTGATTCTTTTATTACTAATATGAGAGAATGCAACTGCACAGATTGGAAATAAAATAGTTTTATTTAAGACCTTTTCCAAGTTTTAGTAAAGTAAATGAGAATTTAGTTTTCCATATGTATTTTCAGTAGCCTTTTATTCCTCTTAAAATGGTATCCATCTATCATGCTTTACAATGTGGGTATAGAATAAAATATTGCATGATTGTGTAACATGCCATTTATATGTGATTAGCTACAGTTGGTTGCATATTACTCAGCGGTAACATGTGATGACAGATGCAAGAATTAGTTGCCCTGAAAGCTTGTGTTTTTAAAATGTCTCTCATTTCAAGGATGGAAATAATTACAGTACCAGTCCTACAGTATGTTGCCTGTTGAAGTACCATTCATCGATACAGAGTGTAACCTTTGTCCAGCTTCATCCAAGATGGGATCCACGTTCTGTAATTGCCCACAAATTGATACGTGTCTGTTGTGATAACTTGGGCATAGGAATGGGATTTATTCTTTTAAAAGTAATTATGCTAGCTTATACTGTGCTAAAATCCACTAAGAAGAACTCAACCTGATAAAAAACTCAGTTTTTCTGGAAAAATACAGCGGGGTTTTTTATTATTGTTAAGGGACAAGTATTCTGTTGCTCAGATGAAGAACTACAAAGGTGTTGGAGGAAATGCTAATGCATCTTGTTTCCACAGACATTGACGGTTAATGAGAGTTGGTGAGATGTATAGATCAAAGTTTACCAAATTATATACTGTTAATAACTTTGTACTTGAAAAATATTTCCATTAAGTTGATAATACCCTCGCTAAACAACATGTTGATCTCAATTAATTTTTTTGTTTTATTAGATAAACAGGTCTAGATTTCAGTATCAAGTATGTTAGCATTTAGTACTACTAAATGTTAGTACTACTTTAAAATTGATTAATATGGAGGAAAGTGTTCTTTAAGGTTCATAATTATGTTTATCTAGAAATGGAATGGAATGAACAGTTTATTTCTTTACTATTTTAATGACATAGGCTGTATTTTGCTTAATGTGTGCTTTGGGGAGTTGTGGAGGAGAGCTTCTTGGGTTTAAGTGCTAACAATTTGATGTTTTTCTGTAGAGTAGACACAGTGCTATTTTTGACATCCTTGTTTGTAAACCCGGTTACTTTCAAGCTGCTGGTGGGAAGGCATGCCGCTTTTCCTGGGGGGAGATAGTCAAACTGGCAAAGTACTCCCATTTAAGTGTACGGCTTCAGAGTCAGTTTATTTTCATTCTTTAGGTGTGCAGCCATACTCTGTGTCTCATCTTAATCAAGGCTGCCACCGCTGTACTTGCCTTACCCTCTCCTCTCTCTGGAGTTGTTCCAGTTCTGCCTCTCCTCCTGCCTCTGTAAGAGAAAATTATCTGCGCAACTGAATACTCTTTCTTATTTCTGCTTTTATGACCTAGCCCTGAGCTTTGTTGCACAAATTTATTAGTCTGCTGCTTTTGTGACCAGATTAGGGATTTGAATCTCAAGTGAGAGACAGCAGACGCTGCACTGATCCTTTATTTAGCAGTTGCTTCCCTACCAGCTGAAACAATACTGGCTGTGTGAGGTATTTCCTTCATGGTGTCCAGGATAAAGTCAAACAGGTTCACTTAAACTACAGATATTTTAAGACATCCTGTTTGATTTTTGAGCTGAAACAGGGGATAAGAAAGGAATAAACCCCAGCCTTTACTGGAAGGCAGCTCTTAGTCTAGTACCAAATTCTGTGTACGGCATCTCAGCTCACTCGGGTGAGGCAGTGCTCGCTGTGGGCCAGGAAGGATTTTAGGAACCTGGTTGCGTGGGATTTGCAATCCAGGTTGAAAGCTCGCTTGGAGACGCGCAGCAGGAACCTAGCTAAATGTGCAGCACGGATGTAACCTCAGAGGCTGAGTCACAGATGCAGCAGGGAAATTTTACCTTCTAGGATTTCAGCATATCCTCTGTATGGATATTGTAATTTTGTATTTGGAATTCACTTTAGATCTGCTTTGAGCAGCTATTTTTGAACGTGAATACCACCTTTTTTGTCATTATTGAATATTCAATTTACATTGCTGAATTTCAACCACATTCTATTTGATTGGTTGGTGAAAAAAAATCATTCTTGTTTCTGTACAACAGAAGGTGAATTTAAACATACTAGATTTTGGCTGAAATACATGTTTTAAAAGCCCATAGAGGGATTTCCTAAGAAGTAAGCTATCTGCCTCTAAACAATATTCTGATTATATCATAATTTGTTGATCTTTATCTAAATTTTTTTTTAAAGCTGTGATTGGGGGAGAAAAGTTTACAGTTGATTAAGCAAACTGATGGAAGTCTAGAATTGTATAACTGAAATGGCATTGGCAGAGGGTGGGGTTTTTTTTTTGTGTATGCAACTGTGCTATGAAACTTTGTTGAAACTTCCTGCCACTGTAACCCTGCCACCTACCTGCAAAGTGCTGTGGTAGCTGTATTTCATGGACCTGCGAAAGTGGGGAAATAGTGGAGGCGGTTTTGAACTACAAGCATAAATGCCAGAACTGAAAGAATTAAGTATTGTCATTTTGTTTAAATGTTTATGTGTCTAAAGTGTTTGTGTATGTATGCAGTATAAAATCTGCATTAGCAAATTGCTAAATGTCCTGCAGATTGTTGGCAGCTTCCTGAGAAGATGACAGCATCTGCCCTCTGATGCAGGATGCAGGACTTGGTTTTAAAGTAAGTTATTTCAGATGCCTAAAATACCTGGTGGTGGTACAGTTCCTGAGCTTTTCTGGTAACTCATTCCTGGTCTGGGCCACCTTTTCTGCATTGTGTTGTCAAGTGAGTTGGAGAACAAATCTATCTGAGATATACAGAAAATACTCTTTTTTTTCTCCTATTCTTTTTCAGCTGGATCGGTTTCCAGCCTTACTCTACAACAACTGTTGTCAGTAGGAGGCAACACAAGACTGGGAACAAGCAGCTGGGGAAGGCAGGGCTGCGTGAGGCAGTCCTCTTGCTTACGTGCTGCGTGCCGAGCTGCGCTCTCATGTGCCACCTTTTCTCCTGTGGCACTAATGGCTCTTTTTCTTAATGCAGCCACCGTGCAGGACAGCATTTTGAAAACGGGGAGAGGTTCTGGAGATTAGGTCAAGCAAATGCATTGAATAGTGGGTTTGAAAGTTTTTTATTCAATGGAGGGCGTAGTAGTAGAATCATTGAGGTCAATGTTCTTTCTTACAGTCCCTGATAAGTTTTCCTGTAACACTCAGCCAGCGCAGGCTCCACTGGTGCGTGTAGTCAGCGGTGAGATTTTACAGATTCTTTCAGTTTGCTCTGTCTTTGGCTTTATCTGCAATTGACGCTGTGATTATAGAGTAGACTAAATCTGGTTTGGGGATGTCTAGTACTGGAGGAAGAATGTCATGGCCACATGATGCAAAGTGCTCCTCTGATACATGGTCACAACTTTTTTTTTTTTTTCTTTTTAAACAAAAGTAGCCCTCCTCTATCTATACAAAGGCTTTATACTGTACATCTGTTTCCAGTATGCTACCTTCTCCTGCAGCCTAAAGAGTCACTTGGGTTCTAATGAATTTGATGGAAGCTGGATGTCTGATCTGTATCAGATTTGTAGCGTGAATTTGTCTGGTATTAAAGATTATAGGACTACAGCCTTAACATTGCAGAAATGTGAGAGGTGCAAAGCAATTTGTCCCTCTGGGTGGCATGGTCTTAACTGAGTTATGGCAGTTGTGGCGATGATTAGTGTCTGAAACAATAGCTATGAACTGCTCTCTTCAGGCCAGGGTTTTGCCATCAATTTTAACTTATCTGAGGGTGAGGTTTCAGGGGGAGACTGAGCCATCTGATAGCTCAGTGCTGCAGGAAGAGGCTCTTCTTTTCAGCTTTTTTCCCTCCCTTCTCCAGCTGCGCTGCCCAATTCATGATTTACTGCTGCAGGAGAAACGGACATTGGGATTTTTTTTTTAATTTTATTTTTTTTCTGAGCTAAAAATGAGAGAGAACTGATGACTTCCTCTAAGCACTGTGCAGTTGTGACAAGCCCCCCCTGCCCACTGTCCTTTCATTCTTCCTACACTACTCCAGGGTTCTGATTTCAACTTTCCTGTATCAATAGCAACAGTATTCAAAGGAAAAGAGAAGGCAGAACGGGAAGAGGATGATTTTTGCGCTGCCCCCTTTCCCTCTTTCCAATCATTTTAACATCACTCTCGCAGGTCTCTAATTTTTCTGATGCACATATATCAATATAAAAGGTCTGAAATGTTAGAAACAGTACATGGTATGGCAGCAGAGGGTTGTGTGTCAGGGTTCCTACACAAGGTAGCATGAGGACGGCTTTATGAAGGGCTTGTATATGGAGAGCAAAGAATTGGCGAGTTGTTTTCCTCCAATTTCAATCTAGTCAGCTATCCCAGAGGCTATGAGTTATATTCTGGTTTGGTAAGCTATTGTTTAGCGTCTTTTCTCTCTAATTGTAGTTAATTTTCATGCAAGGCTTGTAAAGTCTGAATGTAGATTTTATAGCATTTTTAAACTTCTGCCTTTAACCAAAAATTGGGTTTGTGGACAGTATTTCAGAAAACAACTCAGTACTGCTCATCCAACTCAGTCCGACAGATCCCTCCATACTTGTAGCTGTTATGTGAAACGTGTAATGTGTATTTTTTGAAAGCTGACAAAGTCATAATGCGTAGGTGCGACACCTATTCCATGCTACAGCTTGCTACCTTGTGTCTTTAAATTACTTTGACAAGAGATGTTCTGTAAACTTGGCTTTGACGTACGTACGAAACAAGAACTTTTTAGATCTATTGATTGCCCTTCCTGGTCTGGCTCTATAAGCTTTACAATTAATTTCTGTCCATCTCACTTCTGCCAAATGTGACAGAGCTCAGTGCAGAGCGGATCAGAGCCGCAGGTTGTCTTGCAAGTGAATGCAAAAGATTTCTATGAAGGATTAGAGGGCGGGCTGTGTGTCAACAGCTTCTTGCTTGTAGTCTCAGGTTTAGATCATGATCACTACTGCTACTGAATATCCCCGCCCCAAATGCAAAATTCGAGTTAGTTCACTTAAAGAATATGTGCAAAAATACCTTTAAAACTAATGTGCTTGTGAGAAGTAATTTAGAAAGCCCCAATATATTGCTTTTTCTAAACCTCTTGCACCCCCTTGAAAGGTGGTATTGTCAGAGGACACAAAGAAGCCAGAGACCAGAGTGCACCAGATCACGTGGGAAGCTGTTGGTGGAGCTGCAAACGGGTTATTTTTTCTCTCCTAAATGTTTTTAAGACTGAGTTCTTGTGAAAATGACACAAGGTTAGCCGTGCTTATTCTGGAGCCACTGCAGCCAAAGTATGGTCTTTAAACAAGTAGTTGCCTGGACATCATAGCCTTGGCTGTTACTGTGTTGGACAGAAAACAAATTTAACTCCTTCACTGTAAGACCAGGATGTAAGATCATCCATGGGAAAGACTACAGGTCGCTCTGTTGATGCAGGAACTTTAGGAACCATTGCTCCAATATAGGGTACGGTGTTCATATAAACAGACACCTATGGTTTTGTCTGTCCCTTTTAAAAAGTCAGCTGAATGAATTTCAAGCATTAGGCCTTCTCTTTTTCCACTGGAGGGAGAAAATCACATGTAGATCTCTTATTTTTGTTATTTTGCTTGCTGTTTAAAATGAATACTAATCTGCTAAGCCCTCTAAGTGTCCAGTATTTTAGAATGATTGTTATAAAACTTAAAACCAAACCAAAACAAACCACAACACAAACAAACAAACAAAAACAAACCCAAAACTCCAGAAAAACAACCCAATTTGCAGTTCTGTTTCCTTAGCTAACCAGTGTGGTGCAAAGAGCTGATGCAAGTCCTTAACACAGGCTATCAGAGCTCATCTCCGGAATTTCATCCCCTGCTACTCAGAGAGAGGGTAGTTTGAGGAAGTAATCTTTTTTCCTGTGGAAAAGAAGCTTTTATTTTTAACTCCTCACCAAGCTCCTGACAGGTACCCCTAGCAATGGGAACCGGATCTGTGCTTCCATGTCTGGTGATTGCCCTGTAACAGTGATGGGAGGAGGAAGCAAACAGAATGCCAGGCAATGTATTTCCCTGGTCGCCATCTCAGCGTTTCACTGTCCATAACAGCATCATCCAAATTCACCGGTAAGAGAGACTGGATTAGCTGATGTAGGGCCCAATGGCATCACCTCCTACGTGAGCGATTCCAACTCGGCAGTGACACAGGTGAAATGAGTCAGTGGCTTCAGTCCGTTTCCTCCTAAATGTATGACTGGCAGCGCTAACTGAACCATCGCCGGCTATTTGGAGAAAGACGCTGTGAAGAACCAGCCTCCCTCTCCAAGGGGCAGCGCACCCGACGTGGGCAGGGAGCCTTGGTGCAGCCCGGGGTTTGCTTTGGGAGCCGTTGCCCGGTAGATGGCACCAGCGGCAGCGGAGAGAGCCCCGTCCCGTCCCGTCCCGTCCCGTCCCGTCCCGTCCCGTCCCGTCGCATCCCTGCCCGGCGGGCAGCGGGAGGGAGCCGCACCAGCCTTTGAAGGTGTCCCCCAGCTCAAGGACCATGGGAGAAGTCACATCTCTGCGATTGTACGCACCCTGTACAACATTTTTTTTTTTTTCCTTTCAGAAATATCATTAGTTTCCAATCGGGACGTGTATTAATTGCAGGAAAACGCCCAACACCGTGTGCGTTGCAGAATACCGCCTTATTCTGCAATAGTCGGGGGCGGAGGGGGGGTGTTGCTGTGGGTATTTCCTGAGCTTTTATGTTCACCATTTTCCTAGCTGTCAGAAAAACGGCTAGAATTATTGACAGATATTTTACCCCAATAAAGAGTGACATTTAAATGTGTAAAATCACTTCGTATTTTTACTGATACTCTAAAAATAACCTAAAAGTGCTACTTGATGTGAATGCTTCCCCAATCTAATTCTTTTTTTTATTATTTCCTTAAATGTGTAATTTTTCCAGAAAAGAACAGGACTTCTTCTGATATATAGTGTTTCGTTTTTAGAAGGAAGGTTCTTGAAAAGCCTTTTATCAATCAACTGAAATGTTTTAATGAAAATTTCAGAAAGCCAGTGGAAAGAGAGTTGGTTTATATTTGCTTGGTTTATTTGGATTTTAAAATCTCCACGTGGTGATTTCAACTAAGGTACCGTGTCAGGGAAAGGCAGAAGTGAAGCTGACCAGAGACAAGTAAAAATGCCTGTGTTGTTTTCATTGTCCAAACGTAATGATGTGCAATAATTTAAACCAGCAGTTTCACATGGTTAAAAATGAATTGGATTTTTTAAAATTCTAAAAGTAACCTCAGAAACACCAAAAAGGATAACTGTTTGTGTTAGAATTAGTTGTGAAACTACAAAAACTGTTTTCTATGAATTCACACAAAAAAAGTGTGTTTTTATTTTTAGGAATGCATAGAAAAAGATTTTGTTCTTATACCAACAAACACTGTTACAACAAAGGCATCCATTCCTGTAACTATCATTGAAGCTGAGAAAACTAAAATAGTCTTATGTGTGTCAGGAGTAAGATACAAGCAAGATAATATAAAATTAGAGAGAAAAAACATTTTAAAAGTACAAGATTCACTCTGTAATAAAAACATGGAAAACAAGGTTTCTTTATCTAAACAGTAATTTAAAAAAACAAATACACAGTGCTACAGTTGAACGAATTTATGGAATAATATTTAAAACTGAAAGATATTTTTTAAGTTATAAGAAAATAAATGTTGCTTAACTTGGAAAAATAGATTCATACTTGAAAAAAATGTAAGTTAGGTATAGATTTAATTTGCATAAATCTATACCAATAAACTAAATTTATGTTGTATCTAAACTTGCCAATTTCAGTGAATGGAAATTTTGCTATTGGTTTGCCTGGAAACAAAGATTAAAGCTTAAAAAAATAGAGAAGCTAAAGTTCCAGCTTTCATTAAAGAACAACGAATGAAAATAAAATGTGCAAAAACATTTTTGCAAAACTTTTTCAAATGTAAATTCAACTTCTAAATACATTTGAAACAATTTTTTTTTCACTATTATAATTATATTCTTTTTTATTCATAATCTCATTTTAGGATCCTATTTCTGTCAGAAACCTCACTAACACAAGAATGTGAAACAACGAATGCAGCTTCTGGTCTGCGCTGATATCTTTAGAGATTGTTTCATGAGAAACAGAGGACCCACAGCTTTCATTCACTTTTAGATGTAATGTGAATTTGCTGTGGAAGGAAATTAAATAATTTCCAAAATTATCTTTCCCAAGTATCTTTTTGCGTTAAACAGGGTTTGGATTCAGTGGCTCCTAATGAATTTGGATATGTTAACAGTGACTGGATCCTATCCAAATATGACTTGATGGGAAAGCCATTAGTTTTCTTCCCTGAGGTTACACTGGGATCCCATCTGGTGATTGCTAATAAATGTGGATATGTTCTGAAAAAAAGAGCTTGTATTGGATTCTAGTATGAATTACTGGGAGTGCAGTTTCTTGAAGTTTCATTCATGCACTTCAGGGAAGCTGAGTTCAAGTACCTTAAAACTTGACAAAAGGAACGTGTTACTCACAAAACATAAACCTTCAGGGTTTTTTTTTTCATTTTACAGCAAATTTTTTTTGCAATAGAATTGTGTTTGCTATCAGCAAAAATGTATTATTATGTAAAAACACTTGTGAGAAAATCAAAAGCAAAGCCGATCATTAAAAGCAACATTATATTTGATTGTAGCTACCAGGTGCTTACCCTAAAATAACAACTTTAATTATCAAGTGAGTGCCTGAACAGCTTTCCTCCTTAGTGGGACGAAATCTAAATCCCATTTATCTTTCCTCTGAGCCATCCAGAGCACTTAGGCAAGTCGTTTCATATTTACATGCAGTGTTAGGGAGAAAATCATAAGAGGAACAGAAACATATGTTTGTCTCAACAAAGAGGAAATGCTCACCCATTTTCAAAATCCTATAAATTCTTGGAAAATACAGCCATACGTTTAAAATAGTAAGGCTAATGGTTGTATGCAGCATATGTTATTTGTGAACACTATAACTACTAATTACATGCAGGGAAAGATTACATTTCTTTCATAAAGAAAAAATTCTGTTCTTCAGGTTGTGGTTTTTTTTTTCTTGACAAACCAATTATTAGGCAGGGCAAATTGACCCTGGTTTTGATCAAAGGAGCAATTCATCTCATCCTGCAAGTCCTGCAGCCTCACAGCTATCTGTCGTTGCAGAATGTACGGGTCGTCTTTAGCTGCCAACCCCAACCAGGCATGAGAAAAGGGAGTGAGGAAAAACCTATAAAGCCCAAAATAAAACTGCGGATTCTTCTGGTTCTTGTCAGGTTCAGTTACAGTGGGGCAGAAACAGCAGTAAATTCACTGAGGCTCTATCAGATCAAAACAGCTCCGTTATAAATATCATTCATATAAACCATGTGGGCGAGAGAGAAACTGTCAGAAGAAGGGAAGGGAAAACGGGTCTTCTGCATTTCAATAAATTATATGATGTTTTTATAGATTATAACATAAAAAATTAAAACTTAACATATGTATGCCTGTACATGTGTGAATGCATGTATGTGTGCATACCCACACGGTAGTATTATCTTAAGCATTCAAATGTTATAAATCCAAATATTTTACTTTAATAAAATACAGCTATTTCAGTGACTGTAGATAAAATTAGAGTACGGTATAAATCAAGGAGGACAGGAGCTTTGAAGAAGTGTTTCACGTTTTTCTCAGGAGTTGACTCAATGACTTGAAGTGCTTCTGATGGGATGAACGACATAGTCCAGCTTGGCTTTGCAACTGGTGATTAGCTCCGAGGGTTGTGATTATTAAAGGTGATGACCTTTGAAGGTGATGGGGAGGTGATGACCAAAGCCCTTGTTTACCTACACAGTTGCTAGAAGAAGGTTGTTTCCTAGGTCTCCCTGCTGTAATTGAAATTATCAGTAAGAATCTTAATGACATACAACTTTGCCAAGTTCTCTGTGCTTGACAGTGATGTGTTTGGGTTTTTCATGTTTTGAGACGCCTTGACACTATTATCGGAGTACAATTAACAATTCATTTACATGAAATGGCTAGAAGTTGCCAGATGATAATGTACTCCCCCTCCTTTCCAACCTCAGCTAGATCTAGAGCAGTGTCTTAGCTACCAGAGTTCATTAACTAGTGAGAGGTTAATATATATCTGTCAGTTCAGTAAAGCATAAATGAGAAAGAACACACTAGCAAAACCATTACCATTGCAATGACTACAGCTATACAATAAGAGAATAGGAATACATTAAAATGATGGGACTGCACCAGGTCTTTTAACAAGGGAATTAACTTTGTTACAGAAGTTTATGAGAAGTGAAGCTACGTACAGGTTACACACCATCTACCAAAATGAATGAATCTGTTTTCCTCTTAAAAATTGTCATACTTTTGGGCACGCTATTAACTTTGAGCTTTAATTTTCTTTTTCTTCAAAACAATTTCTAAGTGGGTTTTTTGCCACTGTCTCTTGATTTCTTGCCTGGGGGAGTCGAGGTCATTGAGTTCTACTGTCAATGCCATGCATTTGCTGGTTTAGATCCCAAGTCAGCTAAACACACAGATACTTGCTTAACTTCAAAGGAGTAAACCATGGGCTTCAAGATAAGGTTGGTACTTATCTGCTCAGGGTAGATTGCTCACTACCTTACAGGTCAGTCCTTAATGACCACCGGGAGTAAAGTCAGTGCCAAAGAAAAATGAGGTTCAATGGAAGCCAGGAACACAGAGGAGAAAACATATAGAAATGGGAGCCCTAACTTCAAAACTATGAAGCAAAAAGACCCACTAGCTGCCCCCAAAACTTCCTCCATTCTTCTCTGCTGGGTTCTCGTGTTCACTTGGTGCCTATAATTGTGTCTCTGGTCATGTCCAAAACTATCGCAGACTGACAGCGCATCCTTAAGCACAGCTGGGAAATCAGAGCAGAACTCATTTGCTCCAGCTTTAGACCCTTTATGTTAGACACTTTAATCAGAGCTAGTTATCCTTAGCTCCCTTTGCAATCAGTGGAGGAATTAAGGGACAGCTCAAGTGGATTCTTAATCTAATTTCTGTTGACTACTTCTGCATCTACTAATGTGTTGTCCTCTGCCCAGTAACTACAGTGAAAGCCTTGGGTGAGTTACGTAGATTAGTTAGACCTTTAGCATAGGGATGCCCAATGTCTCTCTCCCAAAGTTTCCTCTTTCCCTCCCGCAGTCCCTTCCCAACCAGTGAAGCCCACAACCTGGTAGCTGAAGCCACAGGGTGACAGGACGCACAGGTTGACTCCTTGCAAGAGGAATATGTGCCTTGCATTAACCTTGAAACTGTTGCATTAATGGGACTGCTCCTCTGGCCATATTGCAAAGAGAAGACTTACATTTTTTGGGAGGAAGGATGTAAGCAGCAGCCAACCCTCCAGAGAGCTTTCTGTGCTGTGGATTCCACGTGAGCAGACACCTCTTGTTAGCCCTGGATGTGGCACTTCCAGGGAGGGATGAGATTCAGGATACATCTTGAAGTGGATGTTCAGCAGACTGACTCTTTTGCAGAGCCACTTATTGCTCTCTGTTTATTGTAAAGAGTCATTAGACATCAAAGCCTAAGGATCTTCACTGAAGCCTGCGATCCTGAAGCTTAACACTGAGCACTTCTCTTTTTTTGGAGTTTATGTCATTTGTTGAGCGTTGCTGTGAGGGCTCAAGTCAGTAACTTTTGCATGTGCAGGTGTGTATAAAGTCTCAGGAGTTTGAGAGTTTCTGGCGTAGAGGAGAAGGATAACAGTACTGGGCTCTGAAGCTGCTGCTGATACACTGGCAGGTCAGACCTAGCACACGTGCATTTGTGCTACTAAACAACACAGCGCTCATGTTTTAAAACTGAAGGGAAAGTTTGGCAATGCCTTTGATGGAGCTGTCATTCTGATGATCTCCCTACCGCTAGGGTATCAGAAACACCTCCTCTCACCAGGAGTTGTCCTTCCTGCTCTGCCATATGTTGGCTTGGAGGGGGCAGGATTATTGGTAGCACAGCCAGAAATAGTGGGGTGGCCGTTTATCCAGAGGTGAATCAGAGTGCACACACTGGGCCACCATTGTCTGTGGAAAGGATACTCAGTATTGCTGATGTCTGAATGTATAGACCCCCTTTGTAAGGTAGGTTTCTGTGTCTCTTCTTGACTACAGATGTTGAATGATATTTTTCTGTAATTTTATTTTCTGCTGCAGCTGCCGTCCAACCTTCTGAAGTAAAAATCTATAAGCTACTGCTATAAGTCACTAGGTGGAAGCATCTACCTTAATACTAGTTGCGTAACTCCTTCTTAGAGAGGTAAGCTTTTCAGTTCCTTTCTCATCTTTAATTTCTGCATCACATTGCACAATGTCTCATTATCAAATGCTATGAGTTGTAGTCCTATTATTGTCTGGTTCAGCAAAGTACTCCAGCACAAGTCCAAGTCCACCCTAGGTCCTGACCTTGTAACGTTTGGGAACACACTTTATTTTGTATAGTGCCTAGTACTTGCAGGGTTTGGACTTCATTCGGCGAGACATGCAAGTATGTGTTTAAATTGAGCTTACAGGAGCAAATGCTTGAGTGGCTGAGCTGGGACTAACATGAGTCTTTTTGCCTTGCAAACACCTACAGCAAAAGTCCAGTATGACGCCCTCACAGATGGGCTTTCTGAGGCACTTCTTTCTGTAGCAGTACCTCCCATTTTCTCCTCACTGTGATTTCTCTTCTCACTTTCCTCTCTCCACTCAGAATAATTGTTTGCCTTGGAGAGAAGTCAGGATGCCAATTAGCTGCGAGCTGGGCAGCCTGGAGAGTGGTATTGTTATGATGGAAAACATCACTAATTTGAGCAATAGGTCTTCTGCAGCATCACAGCTCTGTTAACTAGGTGGTCGTGATCCACATGTCCTTCTTTCTCCAGGATTTGATTTCCCAATTCTTCTCCAAATCTGTTCTGGTCTGGAATATTCACTGATGTTCTGGAACTGGCCAGGTAGGGGGACAGCGATGTTATACAGATAAGGAGGCAAGTGGAGATGGGCCGTCCGGCTGGGTGTTGTATTCTGACATGCCAGAGGCTAAGGCTGCAGGGTGGTGATTTCTAGGTCCCTCTGTGCCTGCCGAAAAGGCTTCCCTCTTCTGGCTGCTCCCTGCTAGCTCTTTCTGGCTGGAGAAATGATACAAGCATCTCCTAATCTACTTTAGGCAGCAGCAGCAGGGTTAATTCAATTTAAATCATCTAAGATAACCTGGTAGATTTTGCATGAAAGTGGATTAGCGAGTGCTGAAACCACCACTTTGCCAGCAGAGCTCCATAGATGATAACCTCATGCGAAGGGACTGTAAGCAACCATCGGAGGTTGGCAGTATGGAGGCCATACTGCCCCAGCAGCGTTTTAGCCTTCTCAGCCACGGCAGCTCCGCAGCAGGAGGACAAACCAGCCAGATCCTAATCCAGCTCTTCCTCCATCAGCAGGCTGTCCCCCAATCTTTATTGTGGGTGCTATGTGAATGGGAAAGCACCGAGTTTGCTTTTCATACTGCAGACTACAACGCTGAGAAATAAACAAAAAGAAATCTGGTTTGTACTTGTTAACTGAGCAGTTTTGATTTGAAAATCACTGACAGACGTCAAACACGGGACCCCACAATGAAATGTTTACAGTGCCATTTCAGAGAGGGACTCCACTTTGAAATTAAGTGAAAATATGCGGGAAGTTTGCAGAGCAGGGCATGTGTAGGGGTAGAAAATTAAAGCACGATGGAGCCATCAGCATTCAGGGTTTAGGGAAAAAACTGGTATTCATATTCCTCATGTTTCTTCTCAATTGACAAGATGATCCCTTCCATTTGTGGTTATTGGGCTAGCTTTTGTCTTGATTTCCGTGTATTTTCAATTTGCCAGCTTTGGCTTTGTATCACTTTCCTTTATAAATAGTACTAGTGAACTGTGGAGCTCTGCACACTTTATTGTGAAACAGACAAAGAAAATGATTTCTTTATGGTTTTCTTCTGTTTGTTTGTTTGTCTTGTGTGAACATGTGCAGTGTGTTTCACATGAACCCACGCGTTATTTAGCACTGACTCTGTAATTGTATTTTAATTTTATGGAGAAATGCTTAACACTCTTTACATTCCTCTTTCTGCTTAATTTTCTCTTGGAACAGCAGATACTGCTTTCCAGAGCATAAATGAAGAAGGCAAACTTCAATAATTTGACACTCAGAATGACTTTATTAATAGAATCTGTCTGATTTGTTTACTGTTGGCAAACCCCAAATATTCCTCCAAAGAGGAAGTTACTCTGTTAGGCCTGCCATTATATATACATGTATCGTACTCATGCCTCGTGTTTTATCTATATAAGGCTCATTTGCTTCCCAGTTTGCTCTTTGCTACAGATAATAGAGAAAACAATTACAATGCGACTTGTTTTTTATTTTGAAAATGTAAAAGTTATAAGCCGCAGTGAGCTGGAAAAACCCGAGTAACTCTATGGGGCAGGAATAATCCGAAGCACATTCAATCGGCTGTGGAAGTACAGAAAACAGCACCATCAAGAGACACTTTGTGGAGGTAGCTGGCAGTAAATGGGATGTGAACCTCTTGTGCCTTCTGACAGCAAAGCTCCCTTTGCAATTTGGGGTTGTGTTTCAAGAGGCAGCGTACGGATGAGGAGAGGAAGTAATTCTTCCCTTGTACAATCACACCTGCAATATCGCTTTTGTACTCCAGGCTAGTGATTAACAGAAAGTATCATACAAACTTATAGAAAAGAGCACTGGAAGGGGGAAAGCTGGGGGGGAAAGGGATGCTCATTCATGTGGCAGGGGGGCGGGTACACAGAGAGAGGTTTAGGGGCCATGCTGGCAGCATGCAGGTTCTAAAAGCTCTGTGTATCATGGGTGCTATACTGATAGGCAAAAGTGAGGAAAAAAAAATCATGATATATAGATATTAGAGTGCAAAATGGAAAGAAACATACGAAGAGGGAAGATACGGGCTGAACAAAATGAGGAGAAGCCTTCCTGCGGGTCAGCAGTATGAACTTGCTGAGTGCTCTCCCCGGGGAAGTGGCAGAAACCTCGTTGTTTGGAGCATGTGAAACTAGTCTAAACAAGACCATAATAAATGTTTGCTGGAGAACAGTCCTGTGCTGGCAGGGAGCGTTGGGTGACCTAATGAGTCTTTTCCATCTGTAGGGTCTGTAAATAACAACAGAGGATGAAAAAAAAAAAAGTGTGAAACTTAGGCAGGCTTTTTTCAGCAAATCACTTTCCTAAAACAGAGAAAAAACCAATCTGAAATCACCCAAAGACATTTATTGAACATTATCTAAGTCTGTTTTTACAAAACGTGTTAGTAATTGACTGGTGGAGTGAAACCTTGGGCTGATTGACGTCCAGTGGAGTCCTACCACAGACTTCAGCGGGCCTGGGGTTTCACCACAAGGGAGACTGCATCGCCTGATGCATCGCACCTCGGCGATGGGGAAGGCCACAGCAGCATGACAGCACCATGGGTGTTTTGCTGGTGGGGCCGGCACGTTTCTTCAGAGCCTGCCTGTGCAGTTTCCCTGAAGGCAGAGCCAAGTGGGCGCTTTTCAAGCAGTGGAGGTGACCACCCCATCACCGCAAGTCTGGGACAGGGATCCCATCCACCAGAGGAGTGATGGCAAGCAGTGGGATGCAGCGGGGGATGACTGTCTTCTCCACCAGCGTGGTTGGACCCAGTTTGTTCACTGCCTCACAAGGGGTCGGAGAGCATTCACCTGAGGATCCAGCTCTGCCTGGCCCAGCTTTTCCATCCCAGCGTGTCAGAGCACAGAGTAGAGCTCTACAGCTCGGGAGATAGATGTCCCGGGGCAAGGGGGAACACATCCCACCACGGGGGGGTCCTGGTGTCTCCTCAGCCATATCCTGAGGCAGGTGAGGGCTCTGGCACACCAGTCGGAGCAATTGAGGGACCAGGGTTATTTGGTGCATTTTATCAACCAGAACTGAGAAATAAGCTTAGGCATAGCCCCTGGTCAAACCAGTTTTTCTGTCTCATTTGTCACCTCAAAAAAGAACGAGGAATAAAAAAAGGGTCACAGCTTTTTAAAAATCATTTAACAAAAGAGCAGATAAGAGTCCTGCACTTGCAGTCTCTCTCTTCCCTTCTCACAAGCCTGCCTCTCCCCCTCGCCCTTCGCAGTAGTCCCGCAGGGCTGTTTTGTTTGGTTTGCTTGTTTTGTTTGGATTGGAAAATTCCCATTAGTTGTAGCTCAAAAATTGTGGCAGGAAAACTAGAAAGTGAAACCAGGCTGATACATAAGTAAAAATGAAAGGCCTGCTTTTATTATTTTTCCTTCAATTTCAGACAGAGCAGATGTTCTCTCTTTTCTGCTTGTCCCAGAGCCGACGCTCCTCACTCAGGCTTTGTCCCCGCCGTCCTTTGGGGATGCTCTACCCTTGCCAGGCTTTCGGCTCTGCCTACCTTCCCTTTTGCAGTGATGCTCCTGAGGTTTGGGAACATGAGGATGGTAGTGGTGAGAAGTGGGAGGACAACTAGTGCAAGGCAGGAGGGCTGTACCTCTGCACTGGGCCAACTGGGTGGGCAGGGGGACAGGGATGGGACAACAGCAGCTCCCTGTGCTGAGCCCGAGCTGCCACACCTCAGTGGGGTTCCGCAACTCCCCAGCACCTTTTTCTGCCCATTTCCCCCACCAGCCTCCTCCACTTGGTGGCCTGGCCTCGTGCTCCTCATCAAATCCCCCTTTCTGGGGGATTTCTGTGACCCAGGGATGCCAACCCTTGGTCACGTTCACCAGAGGGGCAAGAGAAGGGGAGTGGTCCCAGCCTCCAGCCCCGCTGTGCTTGCTGGGGCTGTGCAACCCCAGGATGTTCAAGAAAGTACAATAAAAAACGGGGCAGTGCTGAGCCACAACGTCTTTGATTCATTCTCAGTAACCACATGAGAGGATCCCATGCTTATAAAACTAAACTGCTTCAGCATTAAGAGAAATATTTATGAAGACGCTGCCAGCACAGCTGACCTGCTAGTCTTCTGCAAACAGACTGATTTCCTGATGTCTCCTCCCTCCCGCAACCTTCCGTTTTCTGCCAGGTTGTTACATCTTTCTTTTGTCAGCGTTTGTTTTGTTGTGTCATTTCAGGGACCACAAAGGATGAGTCCCTCACCCGCCGCACCCTGGCAGCCCTGTGGCAGCCCCTCGATGTGCAGTGATCTCAGTACTCCTTTGCTGTAGCTGACTGCTGAGTTTGGTGTCTTTCTAACTGCTCCCATGACGTGCCAGCAGTTTTGAGGACACCAAACTCTTCCTCCTTCAAAGTTGTGCCTTGGTTTTCTGGCCCATCAGAGCCTGTGCTTGGCCTCTCCTGCCAGTCCTGCTGGGGCATGTTGTGGTGGGTCAGCTTCACCAGCTCTTTCCTATCATGCTCTTTCCTTGCCCTCAAGCTTTTGAATGTCGTTATGGTCAACTTTGCTTTGATTGACTCTAGTGGCTTTCAGGGTGCCTCAGAGAAGATGCCTTGGGTGTTCTGATTCTCATTTGGGGCAACAATTACATTATACCCTTGGCAATGCCTAGGTATGCCAAATCGTACAAAATGTTCCTTAACTTTCCAGATCAAAATGCTTGCCCTCCAGGGTGCTCTCCTGTCAGAAATGGAGGAAATAGTCCCTGGTGACGAGGGACTGCTCTTCCAGCCATTTTCCATAGCTGGTTTGGGATTTCATGATGCAGTGGAGTTCCCCATAGATGTTGGTCACTGTATGCACTGAAAACTTCTCACTGTGCTGTACAAGCTCTCCATCACACCTGGTGAGCAGACACCCCAAGGCTTATCTGGAGCATGGTTTTCCCTTTGGTCACAAGTTCTCACCATTTCTGCCCCAGCCCTCCCTGCTGCTGCCTTTTCTTCCTGGCTGTTACCCTGAGTGCTCGCCCCTTCATCTCAGTCCCTTCCTTGCCCACCAGCTACTTCCTTGTACTTGAACTCTTACCTCTTTCCCCTTCAGAGAGAGACAAGTCCAAGTTTTGCAGCTCACCACATGTGGCTTTAGGCATCTGAGCTTTAGAAAACAGAGATTTTCACTGATGCCTGCCCTAGGTTATCCTCTGTTTTTTTAAAAAGCTCTGGGTTGTTTCAAGGAAGCAGAAATGCTAGGGGCCTGACCATCATGTTTTCCTCCCAGCCTTCTCTGAAATATTTAGGCCTATCCTTGAGGATGCTGAAGGAGCAGTTTTTGTTACAGAAGGATGTGTGGGTATGTATGTGTACACACATATATGTGTTTCTGTGTGTATATGAGTTTCTTGTGCTAGACCAGGTGCCAGCAATGGCTACAGGGAAATGAACACACAGTGCTTGTTTTTTTGGAAAAGCCGAGAGCCCTATGGTTTCATTTGGCACCGTGGCTGTTCAGAGCTGGTGATTTTCTTTTTGTCCTTTTGACAGTTTATACCCTGTGGCAGGGTATAAAGGTTTTTATATAAGGTTTTGGTGGTTTGGACCTGAGGGGTGTGAAGAGAACATTTTGGACTGGAGGCTGGCAAAGCATTCGCCAATAATTGTTATAAATCATCATAATAATATTAATAGGAAATGGCTAATGATGTGGGATTCTAAGCTGCATGTAGATGAAGCAAGCCTTTGGAAATAAATGTGTAACAGTAGTGGTGTAGGTCAGTGGATGAGGACTGTCTTCCTTAATTTTGCAGTGAGAGAATGCAAACCGTATTCAATGTCTCAGAAAGGGAAACAATTGAAGATATTCTTTAAGAATGAATGCTGCAAGTTTCAATCATTTATCAGCAGTCCTGGCTAACAGGGACATTCCAGTTGACTAGAAGTTAGCAAATGTGACGCTCATGTACAAGAAGGGCCAGAAGAAGGATCTGGGGGATTACAGGCCTGTCAGTCTGACCTTGGTGCTGGGGAAGGTTATGGAGCAGATCATCTTGAGTGCCATCACACGGCATGTACAGGACAACCAGGTGATCAGGCCCAGTCAGCATGGGTTTGTGAAAGGCAGGTCCTGCTTGACAAACTTGATGTCCTTCTATGACAAGTTGACCTGCATAGTGGATGAGGGAAAGGCTGTGGATGTTGTCTACCTGGACTTTAGTAAAGCCTTTGACACCATTTCTCACAGCATTCTCCTGGAGAGACTGGCTGCTTGTGGCTTGGACGGGCATATTCTTCACTGGGTAAAAAACTGGCTGGATGGCCAGGCCCAAAGAGTTGTGGTGAATGAGGTTAAATCCAATTGGCAGCTGGTCACAAGGGGTGTTCCTCAGGGCTCAGTATTGGGGACAGTTCTGTTTAATATCTTTATCAGCAATCTGGATGAGGGGATCGAGTGCACCCTCAGTAAGTTTGTAGACTAGACCAAGTTGGGCAGGAGCATTGATCTGCTTGAGGGTAGAAAGGCTCTACAGAGGGATCTGGACAGGCTGGATTGATGGGTCGAGGCCAGCTGTATGAGATTCAACAAGGCCAAGTGGCGGGTCCTGCACTTGGGTCACAACAACACCACGCTGCACTACAAGCTTGGGGAATAGTGGCTGGAGAGCTGCCAATGGAAAAGGACCTGGGGGTGGTGGCCAACAGCTGGCTGAATATGAGCCAGCAGTGTGCCCAGGTGGCCAAGAAAGCAAACAGCATCCTGGCCTGTATCAGGAATAGTGTGGCCAGCAGGACTAGGGAGCTGATCATCCCCCTGTACTCGGCACTGGTGAGGCCCCACCTTGAATACTGTGTTCAGTTTTGGGCCCCTCACAACAAGACAGTCATTGAGGTGCTGGAGCGTGTCCAGAGAAGGGCAACAAAGCTGGTGAGGGGTCTGGAGCACAAGTCTTATGAGGAGTGGCTGAGGGAACTGGAGTTGTTTAGCCTGGGGAAAAGGAGGCTGAGGGGACAGCTTACCGCTCTCTACAACTACCTGAGAGGAGGTTGTAGCAAGGTGGAGGTCAGTTTCTTCTCCCAGGTAACAAGTGATAGGATGAGAGGAAAGGGCCTCAAGTTGCGCCAGGGGAGGTTTAGATTGGATATTAGGAAATATTTTTTCATAGGAAGGGTTATGAAACATTGGAACAGGCTGCCCAGGGAAGCGGTGGAATCCCCATCCCTGGAGGTATTTAAAAGACATGTAGATGTGGCACTTAGGGACATGGTTTAGTAATGGACTTGGCAGTGTTAGGTTAGCAGTGGGACTTGATGATCTTAAAGGTCTTTTCCAACCTAAACGATTCTATGAGTCTACGTATCCCACTTACGACAGTCATGCGTATGATCTGGAGACATCTGCTGGGACTTAAAGCATTTCAAAGGCAAGTTCCCTAGTTAGATGTGTGCAGCAGTGCCTGGTAAAGGGGTCTGATCTCCAAGCAATGTTTTTAGTTACAGCAAAACAAAGAATCATTCATAAAGAGCCACCAAAGGGAAGATGCATAATATTAGCGTTGCGCAGCCTTCAGGATACTGTAATGACAGCTCTGGAGCTTGCCCTGCAAAGCATCACCCTGCACGTTGCAGGCAGCGCTCACTTCTCTAACCCCACCAGCAAAGCTCTGAGTGACACTGCTGGGGCCAAGTTTCACCCCTTACCTTGAGTCTTAGAGCGCTGTTAATGGCAGTAACACATAGGGCAAAAGCACAGGCATTTTTTTCTGCAAAATAAAATTATGGCCCTCTTGCAGGAGGCCCCAGAAGCCCAGAAAAATCGTTTTCCACGGCACTGTGTGGGCTTCTGCACGATGGAAGCCACACATATCTTTTGCTGACTTGTGCCCCAAGAGATTATGGTTTGGAATGTAAAATCGTTGACAGTAATATACATTGAACAATCATTTTTTATTAGGAGGTTGAATGGTAGCGGTTAACAAATTAATCAGGGAACAGGGATACAAACATATGCCTTTATAGCTTATGGCATGGGTAGAACTCTTATTTTCTCCGCTTAGTTAGTCTGTATGTTTTAAAAGGAATAAGTTATATGCTCATCATTTTTCTTGTTGTCCAAGATCCCAGCAACAAAACAGTAGGGAACTCCCATTACACATTTCGGCTTGAAAAGTATTCCTTTCTGCTCTCTGTAAAATGCGCAGGTCTAGTGATCCAAGTTAAACATTACTGGAATTTCACCATAAGTCAAAAACAATATTAATTTTGAGCCCACATATTTTTCTTCTGGTAGGGTATAAAAGTTTAAAATAAGTACATGCTCCAGACAATCTGTAAATGGTAGAGAGCAATGGATGAAACGAGGAAAGGAAAACAAAACAACACACATGTTTAACAACAGAGCAGCAGCAATGTTGGGTGGTATGAACTTTTTTGGTATGATAGCAGGAATGAGAGGTTTTTCCCCCCTCTGTGGTCTGGTTCAAAGGAAAGCAAAGGCTGGCATCATGCCGCTGAGTTGGGGTGGAAGATTTCTGTCCCGTACAAATCCGTAATCAGGGTTACTCCTCAGTGGGAAGCACAGGGATTGTTGCAGAATATTAGCGTGGCATTTCTGAACTCCCTCATCCCTCACTCCCTCCCTGCGCAGGAGACACCGCGCTGCTGTTTGTCTGAAGTCTAAGGACTGCCACAGCCATCTTTTTCAAATTAAAATGGCAATGTAAAGTTTTGTAAATGTTAGTTCTCCTAATTGACAGTGGCTTGTATAATTAAAATAAAATCACTAATATTTTCTCTTGTTTTCTTTTTTATCACTGAAGTTCATTTTTCAGTAACTCAGACAAGGTCTTCATTTTTATGAAGACCCATGCTGACCTCTAAATATCTGATTTTTTTCAGTGAGTGTTTATCCCCATCTGGTTTGAATTTAGCATTCTTATGAGTCATTTCACTTTGATAGGAACACTATGTTATAGAAAACTTCTTTTAATATTTTAACATTTTAAATCAAACACTGCATAGTGCATTACCTAAGCCCCGTTACAATTATGGAAACCGGTGGGTTACTTTTCTTCATTGGACATGGCGTTTGCTCTCTTTGTGAAATAAATGTTGCTCATTGTAGAAAGGTCTACAATGCACATGTGTTCAAGTGTTTTACCATCTTTTGCTGCCACATCCTTTCCCAGACTTAATAACAGCCTTTTTGGAAACAGCTTCAGTAGAGGAAGGATGAGTGATTCTATAGGAAGTAAGGACGCTCAGCACTTCCTTGCATCTGACATTTAACCCAGGCAAAAGTGCTATATTTATTTTTCTATCAACACTGATTTTATTACTTATTATGTTCTTACTACATGCATTTCCTGATGTTAAAGATATAACCAACTCTTTTGGGCTCTTTCTTTTTGTGCAGGGAAGATTTTAAATAGATATTTTAAGAAACTCTAAGTGATTTGCAAAAGAAAGGCAATGAAAAAAACCCAACTAAAAGGGAATTAGCTTCTGAGTAAGTATGAGTGAATTTCTTTAAACCAGATGAAAATTACGGTATGTGATATGGGAAAATGTAAGAAGTTCTTTTTTTCATAAACACAAACTCTTCAAGCGCTCACTTATTTTAAGCAAATGCTTAGCAATTTTAGAACTTCTGTGTTTTCCCGTGTACATACAAATTAGACTGACACTTAAGTCTTTTCCTAGTTTATGGCCCTATAATTTCCTTCTTCGAAAAGTCCTCTCGCTTCTATCAGGGTAAATTGGGACTCAAGTGACAAAAGAGAGGACCTGATCTTCAGGTGATCTTTAGCAGAAAATGCATAGCCACACCATGACGATGGAGCTTCATAAGGATTCAAAGCGATCATTTTTTTTATATACCTACATGCTAGGGTATATTTTATGTTGACCAGGGCAGCAGGGCAGCCAACATGCTTTAAGCAAGACCTATTCACTGCAACAAAGCAAGTTTTTCAGTGCTATGTGGATCAGTTGTTGTGTCTGTTCTATTTTGGTTGCATTTTAGGTAGGATTAAAAACAAGGACAGATGCATTAGCAGAGGTTGAAATATAGTCCCTTTGTTTTTATCATTCATATCCAGTCTGGAACATGAAGAATACTTTTGTAGTTCACATTAGTCACATTATCATGATGGAATAATGAAAGAAGAAAGGATTTATTTTTAAGTACAGTTCAGAGGCATAGTGTTGTCAGACTGATGTCAGAATACCACGCTTCTTAAAAATACTTAACCTTCATCAGTCAGGCAGATAAATACTAAAGACCCTTTGTAATCCATTGAGGATTTTATGCTTTTCTTATCTTTTTCAGAGCAGATAATGGAAAACTTCAGCCTTGTTAAGAAATCTGGGGATATTGTATTATAGAATTATAATTTTGCCTATTTTCAATAACAATTTTTCACAGATTGCTAAACTTTGTTTACTCCATACACAAAGACAAAAAGCAAAATACTTCCACTCGTTTGCTCAGTATATGTATTCTGTGGTGACTTCATTTTCACAGGAAGAGTTCTAACATGTAATAGACATAAGAAACAGCCACCACATAGTCATACGCATGTACGCTCTCTGCCATTTTACTTGTGAGGATTAGGGAGAGGTTGTGGAGAAGCTGCCCTTCTGAGCGTACAAATTATGAGGGCTGTTCAGCAAAATACATTTTGAAGGTCAGACATTTTTTTTTTTAATAGCTTCATGCAGGTAGTCTGTTCCTTTTGGATGTACCAAGTACGCAACAGTACCTAAGTACCCTCTAGTACTTAAGGGAGGGCCTACAAGAAAGCTGGAGAGGGACTTTTTACAAGGGCATGTAGTGATAAAATGAGGAGTAATGGCTTCAAACTGGAAGAGGGTGGATTTAGATTAGATCTCAGGAAGAAATTTTTTCACTATGAGGGTGGTGAGACACTGGAACAGGTTGCCCAGGGAAGTTGTGGAGGCCCTATCCCTGGAAGTGTTCAAGGCCAGGTTGGATGAGGCTTTGAGCAACCAGGTCTAGTGGGAGGTGTCCTTGCCCATGGTGGGGTGTTGGAACTAGATGATCTTTAAGGTCCCTTCCAACGTAAACCATTCTGTGATTCTGTGATCATCCACAGCTACCAAAGCACAGAAAGGTGTCCCTACAGAAAATCATTCTGTTGTTGACTTTTTATTTAATTTCCAGTGTATGAAGGTGGAAACAGGACAGACTTGCCGTCAAGGCACTGATCTGAAATGCTAAAGAGTGGGGTCCGTTCCTGATTCTGCTACAAATACCTTCCCTGCCATGGTGTATGCTGTTTGAGATACAGGTACGCCCTGTGGCAGGTCCAGGTCTGATACTGAACCCCTTTTGCATGGACATTATATGGATGCAATGCCATGCTCAGGTGCTTTACTTTAGTAAAACTGCAGAGAAAGGTTAGGCTCTCACTACTATGGACACTGATGCAAGCACACACTGACCCACAGTGTAGATGGGGTGGACATCCCCTGTTATCCCAGCTGCCTTCATGGTAGCCAGCCTCGGGCAGTGGAATCGGATCCTTTCCACACACGTCCCAGGTACTTTCTTCAAAAGCAAACAGAATCCATAGGGAGCTGCTGCCCAAGCTGTCCCTGCAGCTCTGAGCGTACGCCGCAGGAAGGCATGGACACCCTGCACCCCAGGCTGAGGGGGCTGTGGTCCTCATCCAGCTCAGCAGGGCCTGGGACCCTGACTGGCTGGGCATGGGTTATGCTGTTAAATTTCATTGAAATTGGCCAAAAAGTTTTTTGTGGGGAGACTGACAAGCAGATGGACAGTGTGGTTGCATAAACCTAGTTTCCTAAGGAAACTGGGTTAAGAAAGGAGCATAATAGCACTTCCCGACCACATGAGGATGTTATGAGACTAAAAACATTTCTGATGGTGAAGTGCTCAGGTGTTACAGTGATGGAAACAATGCAAATTCCTAGACAACTAGATTAATTTTAACGTCTTCCATTCTTCTTTAAAGTTGTGTACTACAAATGGTTACTTGTGGCCATATCTTTGGAGCCAGTGGCTCTGCTAATACAGGCTGTGTACGAAGTACCAGCAATGAATGAGGTGGGAAGAGATTCAGTTTTTGTCTGCTGAAACGCTGAATGTGTATGTCGCAAAACACAAGAATTCCTACTTATTTTTCCATGAGAAGAGTATGTTCAGAGTACAGCACTAATCCCTCTCTCCAGAAAGTGCACCAGCTGCAAGCAATCACAGAATCACAGAATGGCGGGGGTTGGAAGGGACCTCTGGAGATCATCTAGTCCAACCCCCCTGCCAGAGCAGGGACACCTAGAGCAAGTTGCACAGGATAGTGTCCAGGCAGGTTTTGAATGTCTCCAGAGTAACTCCATCACCTCTCTGGGCAGCCTGTTCCAGTGCTCTGACACCCTCAAAGTAAAGAAGTTCCTCCTCATGTTTAGATGGAACTTCCTACGTTCAAGTTTGTGCCCATTACCTCTTGTCCTATCACTGGGCACCACTGGTGCCATCCTCAAGTATACTTTTTATGGTTTTTGTTGTAGTGTATTTCCTTTCCTTGAATTTTGAAAAATTGTGCATGTGTAATAGTAGGAACGGCTTTGGAGTTCAAAACAGAAGCAGGTTTGAGCCTGAACAGTACACAACAGGTTGCTCTTTCTGAGCAGAGAGGTAAGCAACAGTAAATCATTAACGCCCGGGTTTGTGAGGAGCCTGAGCACTTCCAACAGGAATCAGAAAGAATTTGGGAAGCTGTTCCAAGGCCGAGAGCCTCAGATCTGCCACTCCTCCACTGCCCGGTGCTACAAGGGATGAAACTCTGGAAGCAGTTCAGTTTTCCATTTCCAGACCCTGGGCAGGGGTAGCTCAGGTCCTGGGCTGGGCACAGGGAGAGCAGCCTCTGACAGACCTGGGCACGTAGGCATCTGCCTTGGAGTGAAGGTCTACTGGAACCTGTGGAGAAGGTGTTTCTGTTGTCATATCATGCCTATCAAAACAGGTTGCTCACAAGCCCAGCAACAGCTCTTTTAATGCCCAACAGCAGCAGGATGGGGAGAGCAATGTGCTGCCTGTCCTGTGGTTACCCCATGCACATGAGGTGGGGCTAATCCCCTGATCAGTTTTCCATGTGCTCTGCCCTTGTTGGGACAACTCCTTTTCCTCTCTTTTTCATAACAAAAGTAGAAATTACTTGGCCAGGAAGAAGGAGCTGGTCTATCTTTGTGCTCCTCAGGAGGGAGGAATTAGGGCATCTGCTCCAGCATCTTCCTAAACATCCTATGTAATGGCTCCTCCAGCTACAGGGTGGCAGGAGCCTGGGTCACTGCAGGCAGATAGGGAAATCAAATTTGGGTCTCCCACATGCTGGGTGAGCACTCCTGCCACTGGACTACTGTATAAAGAGACATAGCTGTGCCTGCCGGCTGACATTTAGGGCATAAAAAAGCAGGCTTGTTTTGCTTTTGAAGGAGAGAGTTTAACCTCTGAGCTCGGAGGGGAGGGAACCATGGCATGCACCTCTTCAACCCTCTTTCCCTTCAGTGTGGGTTTTTCTGGAGCATCTCCAAAGACCACTAACTTCCCCTGCATGCTGGAGCTCAGCACCCAGGGAAAAGGTCTAGACTCCCGTATCCGTAACAGGCATCTCAAATTAGGTGGTGCAAGCCCTGGCACGCGATGATTTGGCCCTGCAGTGTCTGTGTTTGTTTAAAGAGCTATATGCTGAGCCAGGTCAGTGCCTATTGCATTAGTCATAACAAGCTTTCAGGATTATAAATGGGGAAAGTGCTGAGTAACTTGTGATTCAGCCTTATTATGATTTCTAAGTACATATTACTAATACACTCCCTGCTATTACACTACTTCCCCCCCGATTCGACACCTACACCCGTTCCCTGCACAAAGCCGGAGCTGAGAAAGCTCCACTTATTTTCAGTAGCTGGTAGGAAATGTGGAGTTGACTCATCCTCCGCTTGGCATTTCTATCACCCTCAAAAATTCCCTTGTTTTAAACTGTTTACTCTGTGCCGAGATGTTTTCTTCAGAAAATAGTAGTGACAGAAACCAGCCAATTTAAGGCAAAGCTGCAGGTTCTGCATTTGCTGCATGTAACAATCAGTGTTTTTTGCCTTTGTAGTTACCATGAGTTATCCGCAGGATTTTTAAGGAAGAGTGAAAATTGAGCCATCAGGTGGTTTCTGTGGTAGAAGCTTGAATGTTTTATATAAGAAAAAGACAACTTTGTTTCTTTTGGCATTATCTTAGATGAAGTTAATGGTGGGTGGAGGCTTCCCGGGAAGGAAATGTGTAGGGGTAAAAAATGAAATTGTGGTGGGCCGCCACCCTGTAGGGCCTTGGTGGAAACCCTGAATAATTATCTGAATGTTTTGGGTTATGGAAGTTTGGGTCCTCTTCAGCTGGGGTTTTGCAGAGGAGCAGAGTGCTGCAGAAAAGTCTGTTCGTGCACCTTTCAGTCAGCAGGAAGAACACTGTCCCATTTTCCCCTAAAGAGGGCAGACCCTTACTTGCTGGAATTCAATTTGATCAACTCTACTTACATTGAGACATCTGTTATGCCAGGAAAGATCTCTTTTGAAGAAAAAGAGACTATTTCTGTGGTAAGGGCCTGTGGGCCTGAAATGCTGGGGGAGGCTAGGAGCAGCGATGCCAGGCTCAGAGGGGTTCCCAGCACCAAGAGTCATGCTCCTTCTCCCTAAATGGGGCTGTGGTGGCTCCCAAAATTGGAGGCAGAGCCCTGTGGCTCCCTCAGCAGTCAGCAGGAGGAGAGGGGCACCCGCAACCCCTTGCTCGCCTTCTCCCGCTTTCTTTTCAGGAGCGGTCAAGGGACACTGAAGTGACCAGTCTCCTAATTTAGGCACCTCAGCTAATCACCTGAAGTTAGAAGGCATGAGTCTGGGACCCGAAGTGCAGGTTACATCTGTGACAGCAATCTAAGAAGCAACATCTCCCTCCTCCCCAGCTCCACTGAACACCCAAGACCCCAAATTTTTCTAGCATGGTCCCAGTTTGGGAACTCCTGCACATGGCCAGAGACTCTGCCAGTCTAGCATCATGCTGAAAAGTCAGTGCAGTGGTGTAGGTGAAGCCCTGGGGATGCTGAGGTGGACACCACAGTAGTCACTTGGGGCAGGGGACAGAGGAGGGTTGTGGATGCCCAGGCCAGAGCTGCAGCAACGAACCTGCTGTCCGTGGATGTGGGAAATGCCACATCTGTAAAAGTGAGATTCAGCAGATAAAATCAATTTTTAGGCATAAGCACTATAGTAATAGCGGATTTCTCTGGAAACACTGGTGCTGTTTGTCCCTGTTGGCAGAGTGGCTTGGAGGCTTGCCCAGGAAGGAGGGAGATGTGTGCTCCAGGTGCTCCTTGGTTCAAGGGACTTGAAACTTCAGCTTCTGTAGGCAGGTGAGTGCTTTGGCTACCAGATTTAGGCTATTCTAGAGCAAAGCACCCCACTGAAGCTGCACAGAGACATGCAAACCTCGTGGATCTGGAAGAAAATCCTGCTAAAGAGAGCCTAATTCCCTAATCCTACAGTGAAGGGTTTTGACTGGAAGCAGGAGAACCTGCTGGTCTGGTCCCTGCTTCCAGGCCGCTTTATAAGTTTATTTCAATCTGTAGATAAAGACAAAAGCAACACAGGAAGCAGGGCCTGGGATGCACCTTCTTTCTTCCACCACTCCCGCTGTGCCACATGCGCTCAGTAGAGCCCAGCACTGGCCCGAGGACACTGAGCAAAAGAGGTCCATTGGTAAAGGAGGCACAGGGATGCCTGCTCTTCTCCTTGAGTCCAAACAGCCTCGGTGAGGAGACAGATACCTGCACAGTGTGGTCAGCACCACCTTGGACACTTCTGGGAGACTTTTCCTAGCTACAGTCTCCCTGGGAGCTGGAAGTAGGTCCTTATCTCTGCGGCAGAGTGGTGAGGTGTGCTGAGATCACGGCCAGGGATTCACTCTGGGCCACACCAGAGGGGTAGGTGCTGACTTCGAATGGAGATTAATTTCAAGCCTTCATCCATGGTTTGTAATCACAGGTGGAAAGTGCCATCAGCTCTGCTGCGTATGCTCGGTGGTCTTAGCAAGAAGAATACAATCAGCTGAAAAAGACCTGCCCAATGTCTGTTAAATGCAGACAAAAGAAGACACAATCAAAGTAAAAATTACAGAAGAAGAGCTAGGGGTGATGAATCATTTGGAATAAATCCATGCAGCCCTTGAAGGCTTTAGTGGTATTGCTCCAGTATGCAACTGGCAGTGACCTGGGTAGGGTAGTGCATGGCGCAGGTCAGGCTAAGCAAGGCGTGCTACCTGAACTCCGTGTGTCAGCAGGTACATCTCCTACATCATATCAGTTGCTTCTGCAATTCAGATGGACTGAAATGGTCACCATTTCCTGTGAAAAATGAGAGGTTTCCATTTCCTAATTTTCATTTAACTTCCTTTAAATGTTTGGCTATTTTCCAGTGCTTCCTGGTAGCTGCCATCGTAATGTTGTTTCAAACAGACTCGCGTGAGTCACTGTGCTGCCAAATTTAGAATTCACCCTAGAAATGCCAGGCTCTTCTTTTTACTCTTTCTCCCAGTCCCTTGGGCATTACACAGGCTTCCTCCAGATTCTATCCTGAGGTCCTCACCATACCGCCTGACCTCCTCTTTGTGGTGAAATCTAGTTATTACAAAACATCTTGACCTCTGTGAGGTTAAGCAGGCAAGCTTACATTAAATCCAGAGACATTTGGGTAAGCGCTTTCTGACAAAAACAGTTTTACATATTTGCAGTTCAAGGTCTGGTTGGAAGTGCTGTTCATAGAAAACAGAAAAGCAAGAAACTCACATTTAGGAGTGGAAGGTTCACAATCAGGTTAAGGATACAGAAGGGAAAATTATGTTAATGGTGTTAAGCATTATTGTCTAAAGAATGTTCTCTGCCATAACTAGTTAGTTGAGTGCCTGTGGTACAATTTGACTACTTAAAGTTTGTGTCTATAATCCTGGATGAGATTATTTTCTGCATTACCAGAGTGATCAGAGAACATCTTTGGAACTGCCTGTGAAGGCTTCGTGTATGTGCTCTTCTAGGATCGCAGAGGAGCAGAGTACCGCAGGTCTTCAGGAAAGCTGTGTCTGTAGCCTGCTTCCTTCCCTCTTTCCTTGTTTGGAGGACATATCACAAGGCTCATGCTGTAGGGTCAGCTTCAGCTGGAAGCATCCTTTCTAGAGATGCAATTTGTACAAGGTTTTGGCACCCTTATCTGCAAAATAATCAAAATTATGGACAATTTACAGACTGTATACTCAGAGCTCATCCTGAAGATAAGGAACATCCATCAAAGGGATTTGAGGCTCAGCCCTGCTAATGGTGTTGCTCTTTATCTTACTACTTTATTTCCTTTAGCTTTTCTTCAGTATGGTAGAAATCATTATGGCATTTTTTGGACTTGTGCAGGAGTCACAGATCTATTTTTTTCCCACTCTAATGTTACACCTATAATGTAATAGGAACTGCAGTCTTGTTTGAATTACCATTGTGTTGCATTTGGATGCTGTTGTGTCTGGTGGTCAAAGCACTGGGAAAAGTAGCTCATAATCTGTGAAACACATGAACTACATTCCTGCGACATTTAGAAATACTTGGCAGAGAGAGAGTGTTGACTGAGAGGGAGCAAAGCACCATTACCTTTCCTTGTAGTTTGCTTTGTGTTATGGTGGCTAAGAATGCTGTTGCATAACAATTTTTAATTGTATTTCTTTTAGGCTAAGAGGCCAGTTGCTTTAGCATAATATTCTTTTTTTTTGTGCAGAAAGAAGACATTCATCACCACACACCACTGTTCTTTTCCCAATACCTTACTGACAGCTCGGATGGAGAGAACCTCCTGAAACTCACTGCAGGTAAAGATGACTGATCATTTACTAGAAAGACCTTGACTGGGCCCTCAGGTTTTATTACTTATTACAATGTTTATTCTCTGGGAGATCAATTTCTTGACTTTAAAAATGTGGCAATATAATAACCAATACTTCAGCTACAAATATCTATTTTGCTTGCTGAGGACAGAAAAGAAAATAACCCTTATATTCTATACTGAGACAGTTTTAAATATGTAAAGGAATAACAAATTTTAAGTGGGAAAGTGGCAGAACTTAATACAGAGCTGAATACTAGTGAATACTTTGTCACCGTGTCAGACTCTCAACTATCCAAGCCTTCGTGAGTTTATTTAGCTATAAGAGCTTCCTCCGTGTGGAAGGTATCAAAGGAAACCTTGAACCCTCAAACATCTCCATGCACGCTCCTACCAAGCCCCATAGGATGTGATGGGATACAACCTTACAGCACGCCATAAAAACAAGTCTGATGGGCTACAATGCAACGTTCTTGCCATTTTGGGTACTTTCATCAGAAAAGCCACTGAAAGCTCCTGTTACGGTATGGTGCCCAGGGAAGCCCTGTGCCAAATACTATGTGACAGGGCTAGAGCATGCCAGATGTGAGCAGTCTGCAGCAGCTCACCCAGGAACCAGGCTTTCCCCACTGTGGTACCCAAAGCTGCAGTAGCTGTGGGTAGCTCCTGATAATTCCTAACCTAAAGCAGTATCTGTCTTCTGGCTGAAGAAGTTATGGGTCTCAGAGGTGGGATGGATTCAGGAAATTGTATGTTCATTGCTCCATTGAAGCTCTGCAGTCATTCCCAGTCCACTACCTATATGTGATACTAGTGTGTGATAGGTAATAGCTATAATATCATATAAACAGTAATTTATGATAGTTATATGATAGGTATACTATCTGTGTCCTCACAAAACCCAGAAGCAGAAAGCCTCAGCTCCTTGCTTATTCCTATATGACACACTCTTCAAAATGGCTTTTCATGTTACCACTTTCTTTTAAACAGTTAAACTTGCTCCTCAATCACACAACAATTTGACCGTGGTTCAGCTGGCAGGTAGTTACCAGCAGTCCTCAGGGAATCAGCTGGCAACGTAGACACTGTTTACCTCTGGGCAACGGCCCTTATGACAATGGACTGTACTGTTGTCAGACAGAGTTTGTTATCCAGGGTGAGATGGGCTTGATCTGAAGGATGAGATGACACCAGTTCAGGTGATGAGCTGTCTCTATGCTGAACTGGTAGTGAAAGAGAGGGGGAAGGGACAGGGCTATGGACTTCTCACCTTTCCTCTCCTACTAACACACATCAACTATTCATATTCATTTTGTTTTCAAACAAAAAAAGTGGCATTTTTTTAAAAAAAACAACCCTGTTCTTAAGGAGAATAACAAAGGTAACTATCTTGAGGTAAAAAAGACTAGTAATCTCACAGCTTACATTATTGTACCTATTCAATACCACCTAAATCGTGTCAGATTGCTAGAAGAAATTTCAGTTTAACCTCATGCAGTGGTTAAGATCTCCCTGTCTCAGGGCTCTGTAGCCGTGGGCTTCAGGGGCCAGCTCTGGTAACAGGGATGTAACACTCACCGCTGTGTTCAAGAGCATTTGTTACTGGGGATTAGTAGTTTTCCCATAGTGCCCAGGAGCCCCAGCCACAGCGCAGAGCCCTGTTGTGCTCGGAGCTGCACGAATGTGTGGTGGTGTTGTCTTTGTAATGTTTCAGCTTGATCTAAAAAAAAAATAAGGAGCCTGTGGGAGGAAGGTTTGTGTTGGCTGTAAACCAACACGTGCACAGTTTAATAACATACAACTATGTTCAGTGATTTCAGCTCTTATCTTTTAATTAGAAGCTATAGGACCCTAACCCAATTTTAAACAGCTTACAAGTGCAGATTTTATAGTCTTACCTTTTATTTTCTTTGTACTGAGGTGAAGTAGTGAGAAAAATCACTGTTAAGGAAAAAGCCCTTGCAGTAACTATTATTCCTCTACAGATTTTAAGTTTTTCTACCAGCTTTGAAGCTGCTATTTCCAGGTCTCCCTTAATTAATCCTGGGAACAGTAGGATTCGACAAAAGTGTGTTTTGCCAGTTTGAGAAGACCTATCCTTACGAGGTCTTCAATTACATTAATTAATTACTTTTATATAATTCAATTCACACAGCTGAATAGACCTAATTAAAAATAAGTACATTTACAAGCTATCTTGTTACGGCAGCATTAAGGGTAATGAGTTCATTAAGCTCCACGCGAAGACATTATCAGGCTGAGGGTACAGGCTGCAACATGTTGAAGACACTCGCCGCCGAGGAAAGGAGGCTCTGCCAACAGAGATAGCCTATCTGCACCGAAAGCTTTTACTTCAAGGATCATAGATAACACTGGAGGGCTTAATGAGGGTATATTTTTAAAATGTAAATAGGAGGATCTAGTGGGCACATAAATTGCATAACGCTCATAGTATACCCTCTGAGCTGGTTTATGGAAGCAAGGAGGGTAAAAGTTGGCAGGTTACGTCGCTCCCCTTATTTCAAAGGGGTTTTGTGCTTGTAGAGCAGGTCCTGTTAGTACAGGAGTGCCTGGTTGTGCTTACTCATTGGCATAGTATCATAAGCTTGATACACCCCATTTGTCTGCGTACTCCTGTTTGTGAGGTTCGTCCCCAAATGTTCGGCTGGTAACTGAAATAAATAAAAGGTGGCTCGCAACACTGTTGTGCTGCTCCGCTTTTAAAATTGTGAACTTTCAAAAAACCTCTTTCAGATCAAAATGACATAAAAAGCTTTATGGTAATACTGAAAACGGGATTTATTTTATGGTATGCAGGACCGATAATTGATTCTTTAAAAGTTTGCTGTGTTTTCATGTGAAACATTGAAATGTTATGTGCTGAACTGGCAGACACAGGAAATTTTTAATATGCTGAAATAAAATGTGCTTAAATAACCCTCCACAATACTCTTGCATTCTTTGCTTTGCTTATATTGAGAACCAGCCGTCACTTTTAAGTTTTAATAAGTTTCATATGTTTTGTAGAGGAACTGTGTTTAGTTAATTCTAACCTTTAATTAGTAGCCTCTGGATTGGTGTATACCCCAGGCACGGGGATGTTATTAGTGTGAACTGAAAGCTATGTGTGTTACTCCAGAACAGATCAAAACAAACCTTGTATGCTCTGACAGCATTAAACCCCACTGAGACCTGGTGCAGGATATGGTTTTCCACTTGCAAAAGAAAATTGTAATTCACAAGCCTTTGCCAGATGTTGTCCCCCTGATACTTCAGCTTCATTACTTACCTACCGAGTAGGTGGTCACCTAAGGTAAAGCCAATGTGCCCTGCTAGAGCATTTGCTAGACTAAATAATTTATCCAGGTTTTTTTCTTTTAGAAAAAAGAACAACAATAACAACAAATATTAAAAGGACGTGCTGGAAAATGGCTGTTGAATATGAATAGGATCCTGTTGTCTTCTGAGAGGAGCGCAGTGGCTGCTCATCCCTGGCATTTTATTAACATGCAGATAGCTAGCGCAAATATGTACCACTATCAGACTGCTAGCAGATTTTTAGCTGGTCAGGAAAAAATAATCTTTATTATCTGTACAGAAAACTGATTTTTATTTTTTTTTCCAGAAAAAAAAGTTGAAACTTTGCATGGAAAAGAGAAACTTGAACAAAAAATTTGTACTCAGCCTTTACCCAAATTTACTTTGGAAACAGCTTTCGTGACCCTGCCTTGGTGTCTTTACATACTCAGATGCAAACATAAAAACATCATTTGCATGTAGTAAATGTTATTGTAACTTTTGTGGTCCAAGCATATAAGTGAGGCAGGATTGTGGACAGAAATTAAAATTAAAACAATATTCCATACTTGGAAAACATGGAATAATTTTTAGACTTAACCTTCTTCAGTAATTTTATGTAAATTTCTGTAAGCAAAAGGAGAGGTTTCTGTTTTAAGATGTGCAGATAGCTTTTATTTGTTCCAGGAGATTTTGTAAGCATGGCAAGTAGTGACTGCAAGTACATTTTATATGATAAAAAGCATTAAGATAACTTTTAAAAAGCAATGTTGTTCTCCCCGGCTTCTGGATTTTTTGAGAACAATTCGATAAACGTTTGACTCTGAATGCCATAAGCTACTTACAGTACGACTACTTGAAGCCGCAGAAATCTTATCTGCTACCATGGTGGAAACCAGCCCGTGAACAGCAGACATTCAGTGACATACTTACATGATCTATTTTTGACCAGGCCTAACGTAAGCATTGCGATAAAAGGACAGGTCCTGCCGACACACCGGCACATGAAGTGAAGCACAAATGCCGGTGGTGGTACACAGTCCTGCAAAGAGTTTTCCTTCCAGGAGCAGCACAACGGAGTTGTGGTTGTAGGCGTGGATGCTCTCCTGGAGGATCAGGCCTGCCTGAATGCAAATGGCATTGCTTTATTGATTGTTTTGATGTTTGCTTGAATAATTTCTCGAGAAATGTATTACAGCAAGTATATTTCTTTTCTTTTGTCAAAACCTTCATGCAGCTTTAGTTCTGTCAATGGGCTCTTCCATTGGGAAAGTCAATAGCTGTCATGGAAGTGATTTAAAATTAGTCACACAGCAAGTCCTAGCTATTTTATGACAGTACACAGAGTGCAATGTTATTTCTTTGCCTAGGAACACCATACTGGTGACCCATTTTGAGCAATTGCCCCGTATCTGTCTTTTCACGCATCTTGGATCTAGTGGTATCACACCCTATGTCTGTGTAATCAAGGAAAAAATCTTCTCTCTCATTGGCAGCAAGAGCAAATTATTTTTCTGAACCTGACTTTTGAGGGCTTCCAGTGCTAAATTTTGTGTGTGAAAAAAGCTATAAAATTTGCAGGCCAACCTGAGCTAAGCTTTGATGCTTGAGAAGTCGTCTGAAAAGCCAGAGTAGTTTTTTCCCCTTGTTTCAGGGGACCAGGACACCCTTCTTTTCCCTTCCTCTTCCTTTTTAATAAACAGACTAAGGTAAATCTGCCAACTTCTATTCCAACAGTCTCTGCAACATATGTCTTTCTTGACAGGTAAACGCTGCAGGTCATTTCTTTCGAACACGTTATCTTTCTGAGTTTAGACCTGGATTAATCTCTTCTTTATACGGGTGACTTCCAACTCCTTGACAGAAATCTGAACAGCATAAAAAATTGGTTCTGGTCAAAATTACAGATCAGCTGGAAGTTCACATCCAGTCGCACAGGATTTCCTCTGGAGGAATGAATGAATGAATGAACGAACGAACGAATGAATGAATGAGAGCCATTTTATTTGTCAATTATGTTGTTTGCCTCCAGAGGATAATAGCCAAGCAAATTAATTAGTGAAAATAAGCCACAAAACCATCAAAACATTCAGGCAAAGCTTCACTCAAACTAACATGTTCAATGAAACAGAAACTTGGACTGGCAGCTCGGTGTTTTTACACTATTTGTTGATTCTACTGACAGCTTTAATCATTGCTGAGCTGACACTCCGGTGGTACAAATGAGTAAATAAAATGTCAGTTTTGCTTACGATGACATTGAACATAGCTGTTCAGCCTTGACAGGTCTATATTTGTAGACAAGAGAATCACTTCTTTAGACTTTCCTGCAAGAATAACACAGCTAAAATCTGCACAGCTACCATATACGTGGCCTGTAACCAATAAAAATCAGGTTTTTTATTTGCGCTTCTTTGACAAAAACTAATGGTGTCATTTTTTTTCCCTAGTCAGAACGGCAGAGCAGTCGCAATGTGCACCCAGCTCCAGATCTCAGGGCAAAAGCCCCACCTCACCAAAACCAATGGGAGTCTTGCTATCAGCGCCTGTGGGCTCAGCGCTGGCTCCGCGCTTGGTTCTAAGGATTACATGAAACTCCGGGTTTTTCTGCGAAAAATCCTGTGTCAAAGAGGTTCTTTGTTTAAGGCATAACCTGAGTTGTCTGTCAAATGTGGGCCCCGATCCAGCAAAGCACTTAAGCACATGTGTAGCGTTGTTGAAACCAACGGGACTACCGCTCACATGCTTAAAGTCACGCGTGTGTTTAAGTGCTTTGCCGGCCTGAAGCCTTGCAGAAGTCCTTTATATCATGTTGATTTCAAAGCACATTTCATTATTACATCACCGTGCTGTTCTTGGCAGGGAATGAATTAATAAATGAGACAAGGAGAGGTCCGGCAGGAGCTGCCGGGGGAGTGGGACACTGCATTCCTTTCAAAACAAGGCCGTGGCAATAAGTTTTCAGGAGACATGAATCAGCCACGTAGGCAGTTATAAATAATGTGGAGCAGCCGGGCTGGGTGACATACCGCTGCACTGTGTATATTGCAAGAACATATCGATACTGGGTACTTTGTGTTTATCTTCCCACACACTTGGCATCCACCCACCCTCCGAGGCCAACCGGAGTCTGGTCGGTGGGAGAACGCACTCGCTCCTTCTCTCCGCACGGAATTTTAATGCTAGTATTTCACGAGCTGGGATTGCATGGCTGGAGAACAGCGCTGTTGTTTATGCCACGCTGTTGGCATGCAAGTGCTCTACAGATGTATTAAAGCCAAACTATCTCCCTGAGGACGCAGTGGGAAGCACAGGGTTCGGTGTAGGGATGTGTATGCTCTCAAGGCAGACGAGCTGAGCTCTCCCAGAGAGATGCTCCCGAACCCTGTGGCCATACCTGTGCTGCTGTTTGAGTGCTGGGCTTAAAGCTGAGTTTCTCTCTTGTGCACAGTCCCATCCACATCAGGCATCTCGGGGAACCCTGGAACCCACCGTCATGACATGACCATGCTACACCTTACCAGCGGCCAACCTCACTCCCTGCTGCTGGTGGGTTGGCTTGGCAGCCAGGTCCATGCCTGTTGGCAAGGTTTCAGAGCCCAAATTGCAGAGAGCCCTGTGCCACCATGTCACGGCACTGCGCTTGGACTGACACCTCACCCAGGCTTGCAAGGCAAAATGGGATCTGCAGGCAACATCTCTTTTGGTAGGGATAGTGGCAAAAGCCACACTGGTTTCTCCCCTTGTCTGCTGGTGGTAAGCCTATTCAGGAAGGGAGCAGCTAAATGGAAAAGAAAGAGAGCTTTGGGGATTGGGGCAGGAAAAAGAGGGCGGGTGTAAAGGGGAGGAGGAAGGAGGAGGAAGAAGGTAGCAAATAATCAGTATATGAAAGCAATGGCCTGGGAATAGCTGAAGGTACCTTTTGGGACCTCTCACCAGGGAACTACTGAAGCAAGGATCAGGAGGCGGGTGCAGCTGTGCTCAGCGGTGACGGCGAGAGCACATGCTCCATGCTAAGGGAAGAGGGTGCCTGAGGGGAAATCTGGGAATGGAAATTCAGTACCGTGAAGAATCTGGCCTGGTGTTATCTGGGAAAGGCATCAGTGCCCCTTTCACTTTGCTGGGATTGAGTTAAATACAACTTGTATTGATCACATGAATGGGAGGGAACAACAGAAGCTATGGAGCTTTCAAAGTTATCTTCACACACAATAAAATATAGATAAATAGCACAAGTCTAGTACTTCTTCCCTTGGAAAGTTTCTTTTAAGGAAGCCACTGTACTACAGATCCTGACAAGCAGCTGGAAGAAAAAACTTCCAGTGTCGTGGAGGCCGTTGGGAAGAGGGGCCAAGCTCCCTGTCAGAGCCTCAGCTCCATATGCCTCTTCTGTTGAAATCTGCAAAACTTGGTAGGAAGGACAAGGGATTTATTTATCATTTCATCTTGGAATTCTAGCAGTTTGGCCCCGTTTTTCATTTTCTTGCACCCGTTTGATTTGTTTGCTTATTACCGATAGATTATTTTAATGCCATTCATGACCAGAATACAACAGATCATGTAATTAAATTTAAACAAAGTAAAACCAACTACGGTTTTCTAGGCTGAAAAGGGGAATGATTTAGATTATTTCCTTGAACTAGGACCCAATGTCGTCTTTGATGAAAGTTACAGGAAAGCTCTCAGCAGCAGCTTAAACACACACTGCCAAGCTCACAACAGAGAAGGAGCACTCGTAGACTTTCAAGAGGATGTTTTGCATCCTGTTATTCCAGCAGCACGCGGCATTGCTGCTGTCATAGAGGCTGAATTGCTGCTTTTCATGGGAAACCTTGTTTGGAGATGGGCTATAAACAACTTTTCTGATGTCTACATTGCACAGGGCTGGGACTTGATACAAAATGGGGACCTAATCCAAAGCCCCCTGTAACCAATGGTAAACTTTCTGTGATTTCTCTGGGATTTGGATCAATTTCTCTGCCTGTAATTGCTGATATAGGAGGAATGTTATTTTTGCTGTGGTACTTGCATTAAGAATCAGAGCTATCGTTTGATCAAGCTTGTTGCAATATGTTTGCTAGCAAAAGACTTAACTTCTTTGAAGGATTTAAATCTGCTAAACCATCTGGGAAAGCAAAGATAATGCAAAATGTAATTTTAATGTATGTAAATGTAATGCAAAATGTAATTTTAATCAATGTCAGAAGTGAACCACTTTTTACAATCTGATTCTTATCTGCAATTCTTACGAGTAATGTACTACAGCTTTTACATTTCTTGTTTTAGGACAGCTACTTCCCAAAGATTTTCCTTTTAAAAATGTTTCAGGAGCAAGACAAGAAAAAGAAGAGCTTGTGATAAGACACTGCAGGGTACCCATTATGTTCCCAATGCCTGCCGCTTTCAGCTTATCCCTGTGTGCTGCTCTGGTGCAGCTGTGGCTGTGCTGGATAAGGAGTTACCCTTCCAGCTTGGCTCCTGCGGTTCATCGCTGCCCTACTGCAGAGGGCAACTCCAACAGACGGGCGTTCCTAACTTTTTCTTAACTCAGTGGACCTCATTTTGAGCAATTTTGAGTTGAGGGTCCCTGGCTAGTGCGGGTTTTTGTCTGGAGCAGCTTTGGGAGCACTTCCCAAGCAGAAGCCGCCTCCTGCAATTGCTGAGGACCTTGGTCCCATGTCATCGTGCCTTGCCACCCCCATGAGCTCCTTGGCCGTGGGTTGCCTGCGTGGGACATTATGTATCCTGGATCTTGCTGGTGAGACTAAGTCCAGCTGCTACAGCTGCAGGCAGGACTACAGTGACAACCACTGATCAAGCTGAGACTGTGGTGGTCTCGCCAGGCAAAAGGTCAAAGATGCCGACAAACTGCACTTTTAAAAAATCACTGAGATATCTAACCCATGCTACCAGAGAAGAGTTAAATGTGAAAAAATCTCTTGGGATCTTCGCAGGGGTTTTAAGCCTCTGCATGAATTGAGGCAAGTGGCTCTATTCAAGAAGGGTGCCTGAAAACTAAGGTTAGAGGAAGGAAGCGCTAATTTAGGTAGGGGATGTCAGTGCACGGACAAGCTGTGGGTAAAATTGACAGCACCTCCCAGAAAGAATTGGTTGCTATATAGCGGTAGAAATTAGGGAGGGCAGAGGTCTCCTGGGGGGGGCAGGGAAGGAAACTCCTGCAGCCTGCCAAAGTGCGCCGGGGCAGGGAGCAGGGGAGCACCTGGTCACTATTTACTGCTTTCCTGCGCTCATCTGCCCTCTGCTCCGTTTGGCTGTGCGCGGTGATGGTGTTTATCGCTTTTCAAAGATGGCATTTCTTCTGCATGACACTATTTATTCTGGGTGTAGGAGGAGGTGACCCACTGATTATCCTAACAGACCAAAGGAGCAGAAAGTCAAGTTTCAAGCTATTGCTATGACTTAAGAAACATGCAAGGCTTTTGCCTCTGGACATAATCAAGTCAACGTGTTCAGTATTGGTTTATGCTTAAAAAGCAAAGTAAAAGCAGATGAAGTGTATTTATAGGCTCATCAGCCAATGAATGGATGAAAGGGAAAAAGAAATTAATGGGAAAATGTCAGCCAGAATAGAGGAGGGACTCACTGTGAAGTTCATGTCCAGACCAACAATTTGGAGTTAATTCCAAAGACCAGGGTATCTTGATTTACAGTAGAAGAAAAATTGACACTTTATCAACTCTGAATTTAGAAATAAACCTGTGAAAATAGCCGAGTGTGAAGGAGATCCTTTTGCCAGACTACCTCAGGCTGGGAAAGGCTAAGGGGCACTTAGGTCTGGCCACTTGCAAATGTGTGGCTTTGATTTGAAGCTCAAAATCTTAAATAAAAAAGGGGAACATGGAAAGCAACATTACAACAACGAAGCCTGGGCTTCTTTATGCTCCCTAGCTTCAGATAAACCTGGATATAACTCTGAGAGCGATGAAGAGGAAAGAAAAGTGGAGGAGTAAAATACTGCTTCTTTCTGTCTTTGTGCTTTTCTGCTCTGCTGAAATTGCTGCTTTTTGTGTAGGCAAAAGTCTCATATTTAAAAGCTATTTTCGGCAACATGAAATACAAGGACAAGCAGAAAGAAACAACAGCCTTGTTAATTGAAATGTGAGGGCAGGCTAGTAACACAAGATACGATCACTGAACCATCCCTCTTTTAAAAATGATTTAGGGAGCTGAGAAGAAGACTTTACATTTCATAAAAATCTCATTGTCTGATCTAGTCCAGTATTTAAGAGAAAGGGATATGAGGAAAGCAGCATAATGAAACCCAGCCCAAGGAGGCCAGACTAGAACAAAGGAGTTGCTGTTGATTTCGTGTCAAGCTTTGCCACGGTTTGACTGTGGAAGTCTTTACGTCCATGCTGCCATCAAAGGTGTGATTGCAGCTCATATAATCATGCCCTCGAGCTCTCTTTGCATCAGTTTAACCATCTGTACCAGAGCCATCGTACACTTTTACCTCTTTTAAGGGCTGTAGCGAGGACTGACGTAACCCAAGTTTGCAAAAGCTTTTGTGGTCCTCTGATGAGAAGCATGGAAATGCAAGACACTGTAACATTTCTGCCCATTGAGCCAACTGATAGAGGCGTGTGTCTTGCTGCTGGAGGAATCCTTTAAAAAAACAAAATCCATCGCTCATCCACTTTCTTCTGGCTGCAAAACTATTGCTGTGAATTGACGCAGGCTTAAAAATGTAAGCCAGAGCACAGAACTGAGCAATAATACACATATATATATGTTCTTGGCAGGGCCTTGATGCAGATCATGACCATGGTCTGTTTAATGAATGTATATTCTTTAATGGTCTCATCCGGTGTTGATTTAAAAAAGAACAAATAGAAATACTTGTGCTCAAATGGCAACTAGGGGAAGATGACTCAAAACCAAACCATTCCCTTAATTCTGGTAGAACTCAGGGCTAGAAACAGCCCCTTGAAATGGCTTTAAATGAGCCCGAGTGGAGTTTACTCACTGATGTTCATAATACAATTAATGTTCCAGAGAAGTAATAACAAAGAACACACGCACAATAGAGGCTTAGTGCACAAAGCTTGTAATGTATTATTTGCGAGGAATATTTCTTTAAAAATGTAGAGCAGGAGTATCACTTATCGTTCCCACATGGAACAAGTGGTGAAAAGGTTGTGGAAATCATTTTTATTGTTATCATATGTTTTCCCTAAATGTTGGTATAGGAGTAAACCTTTTTTGGTATTACTTACAATACGCTATTGTTTGACATCCAACATTACACTTATGTTTGAATAGCTTACCCTTGTAGCATCCTTCTTTTCCTTTGTTGATTAAGTCTGAGATAAATATACCATTCTTTTCACGAAGACTTAAAAACTATTCAGTCTCCTGCTGGGTGACTGAATATTAAAAGAATGGCAGGGGTAATCTTAGTGCAATAACCCACTCAGCCAATTGTTCTTTAGACTGAGGGATCTGGGTTTGATGTTCTGATCTAATTTCCTTCAATTCCTGTGCCCCAGGATGGTGCACCCAACTCCTGGAGTCACTGGTTGACTGTATGACTCTTTCTGCTACCCAGCTCCATCAAGAAGGGGGAATTAGCAGACTGAAGCAGGTCTATAGGACTTGGGGATGAATGAGACTTCCTACAGTTGGTTTCATTTGACTTGTGTGGTCAAAATGAATCATCGTGGATCTTCCATGAAAGTTGATCAAGAGGGCCGTGCTGAAAAACGTGTATGTAAATCTCTTGCAGAATGTGTTTCAAGTTTTGGGAAAATGCAACTTAGAGATGTAGGGAAGGAGTCCCATTTTTTCAGGTTTTTAGGGGAACACCTGAAGGTTCAGGAAAATAAATAGGTTTTGGGTTTTTGCTTTTTTTTTTGAAAAAAAAAGAAAATCTCATTTTCTGGCCACATATTGCCACTTCCATGTGAAAGGCATAGCAGGTGACAGTTTTATTCCGCATGAAACAGCTGCAGTAAGCCAGGCAGGCATCCTTCGTTACATCCCAGCTGCTGAGAAACAGTTGAGTTCTACTGATGTCGCTTGATATATGATACCTAAATATATTTTTAAATACATTCACCTTGATCAAAAGTTAAGAAGTCTGGTACCACCTGACACAATTCCTCTTCACTATTCCCAATGTGGGAACCAAAAGTTATTTTCTTATGCTTAAAGAGATATGATGCATAAATACAAAGATAAACAGACATTACTATATGTAGATATGTAAAGGGATCAGTGTTTTAAAAGCTCAGTGATTCTCTAAGGGCTTTAGAAGAAGCTGGTGCTCTCAAGATGCTGGTGGGATCACTGGATGAGAGACAGAATCGCAAGATGATTGAGGATGGAAGGGACCTCTGGAGGTCATCTTGTCCAACCCCCCTGCCCAAGCAGGGCCACAAGGATCAGGTTGCCCAAGACTGTGTCCAGATGGCTTTTGAATATCTCCAAGGATGGAGGCTCCACAATCTCTCTGGGCAACCTGTGCCAGTGCTCGGTCACCCTGACAGTAAAAAAATGTTTCCTGATGTTCAGGAAGAACCTCCTGTGTTTCAGTTTATGTCCATTGCCTCTTGTCCTACCACTGGGCACCACTGAAAAGAGCCTGGCTCTGTCTGCTTTACACCATCCCTTCAGATATTTATACACATTGGTAAGAACTCCCCTGAGCCTTCTCTTCTCCAGGCTGAACGGTCCCAGCTCTCTCACCCTTTTACTCATAGGAGAGATGTTCTAGCCTCTTCATCATCTTTGTGGCCCTTCGCTGGACCTGATCCACTATGTGCATGTCTCGTGCACTGGGGAGCCCAGGACTGCATGCAGCACTCCAGAAATCTCTCACCACTGCTGAGTAGAGGGGAAGCATCACCTCCCTCGACCTGCTGGAAACACTGTCCTTTTTGTTTATTGCTGTCGATGATCCTTCCGATGTAATTCAGCACCTAGAGGGCTTGCACTGTTTCAGTGTTCTCACATGTGGCTAATTCTTTCATTTGGTCTGTTGATCATGCCTAGAAAAGGAGCATGTCCTGGGTCCACTGATACCAATTTGCAAGTCCACCACTGACAAAAGAAATACCTCTTAATCTAGAAAATTTAATGGGGAGGGGAAAGGGAAGCAGAATTTCTAGAGAATTTTGTAGGGGAAGCCCAGCCCGTGCAAGCAAGATAGGCAGCAGCCATCATCCACAAAAGAAAAAAGAGTCCTTGATCGCTCAGCACTGGCTCAGGCCAACCATCATTGGAGCACAACTGGGACCCCTCCGGCCTGGCAACTGCCATGGTTTTCCAGGCATTGGGGGTTGGTGCAAGGCCCAGAAAACTTTAATAAATTAGCCCTGCTGGAAAGAGCAAGTGGAGGTGAGATGATAAATATTTTCACTGCTCATCTCAGAGAGAGGCAGTGCAAGCCAAAGGAGAGGGCGACCTGCTGCACGGCCCTGCTGAGGACCTCCAGCTCCCTTCACGCACTTCCCTTGCCACGTGTCTGTAAGAAATCCTTAGTGCCTATTGTGTCGGTGTGATGCAGAGTTTCACCTGGTATTGGCTGTATTTGCTACTATCCAGTATTTCATCATAAACCAGGCCTGGTAATACAAAAATGCAAAATAGTGGGAAAAATTCCCTGCAAAGTGCATTGAGACTGCTGCTTCCCCCCTTTTAGGGGCACAAAGTAACTTCATTTCAGGGCCAGTGATACAGAAATTCACATCTCTGCAGGAAGAGTTTGCTGTTAGCTATGAATTACATGCTGCTCTTTGCTATGTGGGCTAGCATCCACAAAAAAAGGGCCACAAACCTGCCTGAGCCCGCAATCACATTACACATAGCTTCACGTCGTGCCCTCTGAGGTGCGCCATGGGTATTTTATCAGGAAAAACAGCCTCTTGCGTTGAAGTGTATTGATTCAATAAACTTACATCAGCCTTTAAAGGCAACTTGCTTTCAAATAATGGTGCATAATGTCAAAAATATATGTTGTGTAGCTTACGTAAAGTTTTCATCTCATTTTCAGTAACTGTTTAAACAGAAATGTTTCATTTTAGGTAAATGTTAACATTATGTTAAGCTGTATTCTACTTCTGTGTACTAACAAAGGTCATGAATAGAGTAATAAGTGTTTGAGGTTTGCAGGATTGCTTTGATGTAAATTCTATTTGCCACTGGTATTCTCCGTTTACCGCATACATCCCCGGAGAATGGCTTGCCTGCATAGCTCATAAATTTGTTATAAATCATAATGCTTCTATTACATCATTTCCAACCTATCCAAGCTAAAAGCACAATGTGATTTTTTTTTTTCCTATGTGAAATTTCCAGTTTGGTGGCATATCTGTTCCCTAATAAATTCCAGACAGTCATTCTTTCATGGTATATCTAACGTCTGCATTTTGGACCCAATCTAGTTGATTATTGAAAACTGTGGGAGTTTGCCAGAGGTAACAGCAGGACCAGAATTGGGTCCTCTCTGTATCTAACTTGCCTTTGTTGGAGCAGCATGCTGGTTTGGAACCAGCTTCTAATGAGAGTGTATCTGGAGCTGCAAACATCAGATGTGCTAATTGTCTGCTGAAATGCTGGTTTCAGTGCCAGCAGTAAGCGCTGGGTGTCTAATTCAATGCTGTTTGTTTTCTCTTATGATTTAGTGCCACAAAATTCATCTGTTACACTTTGTAACAATGGCAAATGAGGAAAATGTTGGCTTGCAGAGAACAGTTCTGCCATATGGCAAAATAATGACAGCGATGCATCGTATTTCTGTTACTTTTCTGCCATGTATACTTTCACTCCAAAATAGGGTAGGGGAAAAAAATGATATGATTTCATGTCACAGTATTAGCAACGCTAGGTATTAAATCTTGTTGAAAGATAAGTCTGTTAGCCAAGTAAATTCTAAAGTGTAAGCTGCCATTTGCAAGCATTTTTATACCCAAGTTAGTCTCCAGACGTGCATATTCTGTTGAATTCAGTAGAATTATCCATGTGTATTCAGTTATTCGGTTGTGTGGCTCTAGTATTGGGACTTTGTCTGGTAGGAAGCAGAAAGCTGAGATAAAACTGCTGGTTTATAATATTCAGAAATACTTTAGCCTAAGAATAGCAAATGCATCAAAGTCATAGTAATCATGTGCTCTATTTTTGACCAGGGGCATAATTTGGTACTTACATGTGAGTCTACCCGTTTTCTGTTTATCTCTGATAACAATATAATGAAGAATAAAACTAACTAAAACTGCCTGAATAATGAAACAGTGTTAGCAGAACAATCTCTAAAAAGTGAACAGATAACAGCAGAACTTGCATCTTTCATCAAGATTTTTGTACAACTCATTAAGAAAGAGAATTGGGTTGGGAGGGAGTCTTAGTTGTTTCGGGTGGTAAAATGGTGGAAATCTTTTCACGGTGCTATTTATGAAAATGCATTCTGAAAAAATGTTGAAATACTCATTTTTCACTTCTTCATCTCTTCTCATCTTATTCAGCCCATTCAGCACAAATGCAGCAGCGTTTAGAATCAAGCAGTGGGACAAGCTGCCTCAGGTAGTGAAACTAGGGGAAAAACTATGATGAAGGAACCAGAAGGGTGTGAAAGGCAAGGCTTTTTAATTAGAATTTTGGTCTTGTGAGATGGTCAGGAATGTGCAAGGCCTAGAGACCTTCTGGGTTTCAAGACGAGGGCGGGTTTGCAGAGGGCTCTCCGACATGAGTCTCTGCAATGCAGCCACCAGCAGAAGGCTGCCTGCGCCCTAGAGTTTTCCAGCAGACCCCGAGCAGGGACACAATAACACTCGGCCCACTGTGCTAAGCACTGAAAAGGTACAGGGAACCCCACATAGTCCCTTTTCCACCTCCCAAAACACCCTGCAGGAAAGCGATCTACATGCAGAGCTGAAACGAGAGTTAAAAAGACGTACACAGCAATGGGTCAATTAGGTACATTTTTGCCAGCAATTTCCCACATATACGCAAGCTCCATTTAAAACAGAAGTCTCCTATCAAGCAATCCTTTGAAATTATTTACTCTTTTATGGTTGCAAAGTATGGCAACATAATACCTTTAAATGGAAATCCAAATAAACAGCATATGCTGCAAAGTGTCTATGAACGGGCTTTATGGGCTTGAATTCTTACGTCACATACTGGTTACAATTATGACTCCAGTGAATGCCTTGGGGATGTAGAAGAGCATATATAGAGGTTTAATGAAGGTATAAACTGATAATGTTTATTTTAAAAGTATATTATCACGCTGAGAGAGAAGGCGGGGGAAATGTCATAAATAATGAAAAGATTTATTATTGCAAAGTGCTTTACAAGTGTTACAATATATTAAAAAATAGTGGTCCCCAATAAAGGCGTTGGCTACATGGGGCAGTCCCACCGGCTCGGCAGCAAGCACCACATGGACCCCGTGGGCTGGGGTTAAGTGGCAATGTGATGATCTTCAGGGTGACAGCTTGTGGCAGTGAGCATCTACCCTTGGGCTGTCTGGTTCAAAGGGCTGACACAGAAGTTTAGGCTTTTATGCAGATGGGGACATACGGGGTACATGTGGGTGTATCCCCACCCCTTGTTGGGATAAACTGTTATTAACTGTGGTTATCCAGACCTTGATATCCTTTTGAGCACGCTTGGTGCCAGACCCTAACCAGCCATAAAGTCCTTGGTGGGAGCCATTTTCTGCACATATTGCCAAGTTAAGACAACAGTATGTGACTGCTTCAGCTGGAAATGTTTTAAAACCAACTCTGGTGTGGCTCAGTGTTCTCATCCTCTTCCCATCCCATACTATGCTCATCTCCTTTTTTGTTCTAAAATCTTATTTTCTCAGTTCCAGAAACATGATTTATTTTTCCCATTAACAGTTGAAATGAAATTCTTTTACAACGTAATAACTATCCCATGTATAACCTTCCTCTCCCCAAAACTTTAAGATCCCACACTGTTATGAGACGTATTTATGATCAAGCATTTCTTGGCCATATTTGGTGTGTGTTTAGCTGTTTCAATATGTGTTCAGTCCGGATATACTCAGCAATCGAACAGTTGTTGTACATGAAGAGCAATCATTTTATGAACAGTTTTAGTGGCGGCTTTCCAATGGCATGAGAGTCCGACCACCGCTGTTACGGTATCCTGCCCTGGTCCCACCCAGCAGATGTCGGGAAGGTGTGTGAGTGCTTAGGCACATTGAGATTAGGATTTGCAAAGTGTTCAGAGGGGATGCCAAGTAATTAGCGAGTCACAGGAGGAAAACCAGAAACCATCCAGGGATCTAAATCCAGACCTACCCCATCCAGGTGAATGCCCTAACTCTGGTACCAGAGCCATGTTTAGACGTCTCTTTAGACCTGTACACATCACTTGAGCTGTGCTGAAGTGGCAGATCCTCCATACTGCAATCCTGCTGATGTCCTGGGTGGGTCCAAGCTCCCTGGCCTGATCCACCACTGTGGATGCGCAGGGACACACAAGGGCTGCCCCAGGGTCAAGGTGGCTGCTCTGCAGCCGGAGAGGGGAAAAGGGAGGATTTTTCTCCTTCTCTGAAAGAAGGAGTCTAGCTGAGTTCGGTACTTGTTGCCAGTGGTGGGGCTGCGATCCTCACCCGGGAGGGTGCAGGCTTTGGGCAGGGCGTGTGAGCAGCGAGAGAGGCTGGCAGTGACTGGAGATCGTAAAGATCAGTGCCTTCGCCTGCAGCGCAGGCTCCTAAATCACCTGGGGAAGGCATCCGACAGCTTTACCCTAACCAGCCACATGTGGGATACTGTATGTGTTTCTCCAACTAGTGTTTTATGGGAAATGCAAACCAGAAAACATTGACCCAGTTCTGCTCTGTGCTTCTACTGCTGCCCCCACCCAGGTGGTGCTGCCATCCTGAGGCCTCACACATCAGTCTGGCAGCCTGGCTTCCCCACCAGTTGGTCCCTCCATGCGCATGAAGCATCAGATGACCCTGCAAACAACGTATTTCAGCTCCCATCAGCCAGATGGCTGCAACAAACCCCTCCACTCCATCCTTACACGACAAGGGTGGAGGGACTGCATTTTGGGGACGGGCAGCAGGCAGTCCTTTCCTGGGTTTCTGAGCACAGAAGCAGGGAGAAGCCCAGAAGAAAACTGCATCCCAGCATCTTATAACACCTCCCAACCCTGCCCGCCCCCTGCCATGCAAAAAGGCTCCCTCGTTCACCCTATATTTGGAGCTGGGCCAGTGCTCAGAACCGCTGGTGTAATAAGTACCCTTACTCTCTATGGGGAAGGAGGAAATCCTGGCTTCAGTGATCTTACAGGCAAAACTCAGAGGCATTTTCTTTATTCTAACAGCATATAGCAGATGGGTTTCACTGTTAGTACTGAAGCCCTGAACTCCTTTCACACTGCTCTGTGATGTGACTGCTAAAGTACTACAAGACCAGCATTTACTATAAGGTCAAAATGTTAATATTTATACACCGTGTCCATTGGGATGGAGTAATTCATTTTTTATTAAGAAGCTATTAAAGCTTTTTTGTAAATTGGCCCAAATAGGTTTCCCACCTAAAACATACTGTTCTTTTTTTCCCCCCAACTCTTTTTCTTTTCAATGTATGGCTTTGATCTTTTGTTTTACTTGCGCTTCACAGAAAAATGCTCATAAACTTTCACAGAAAGGTTCTCTTGGCTCATAACTTTATTCAAGAAATATGGTGGATCTGTAGCAAAACCATTTTAGGAGCACTTAGGAAGAGGAGTCTTCTTGTTGAGTACCAGAACAAAAAGTTTCTCTTCCCCAAATGTTTAGAAAGAAGCTTGCCAATATAGAGAAGTCAATTCTCATTTTGGTTACTGGTTGAACCACACTTCATAAAGCTTAGCCCTTGAAAGCATGAATGAGCTTTCATGTACTTAAACTCTTAAAAAGCTTTCAAGAATGCAGCAGCAAGTCCATGCAAGTCTTTCTGAAAGCTTCCCCGGTTCAGACAAGCACAAACCCAGTGGCTACAAACAAGTTCCTGCCTGCCGTAACTCTGGGGTAGGAACCAACCACGGAACAGGAGAGTGAGAGTTAGCAATTTGCCGTAATCCAAGATTACTACAGTTTTATTGCAGGTCTCCACAAATTACAGATGTACGTGAAACTAATGGTTTTTCTAAGTGCCGATATGTGGTCTGCTCAGGGGTATAGAATTAAGAGCAGAAGGATTATTTCTCAACAATTAGCACTTAAGCTGCTATTACTGTAGTTTACTAATAAAATCCAGGAAGAAAAGTTCACCGTATCTGTATTATTCTCTCTCTCTTGTGCTGTTTTAATCCTTTTTTTTTATAATTTCACCTTCTTCTGCTAGAAGCAAATAGGATGAAAGTAGTAATGAAAACCCAGTGCATTACAACACAGATCTGAAGCTCTGTTGCTCTTTGCATTTTAATGTTTAAGCTTCACGAGAGATACTGTTTGCAGGTGCAGGAGAAAGAGAGACCGGCCATCCTGCAAGGTCAAAGGAGAATTCAGGCAAAGGGTTGGCTTGGATTTTTTTCTTCATTTTTATCCTATCCCAAAGCATTTGAATCAAAGTTTGACCCAGGTCTCCGAAAGCTGAGGCGCAGCGTGTCCAGGGAGGACCTCACCAAGTGATGTGCAAGCTGGCTCTCAGCCTTCCCCACTTGCAGTTTTGGCTGCTCACACTGACTAGAGAAACTAGATGTGAGAATCTCATTTGGTTGCAACACCTAATGTAGGTTAGGAGATATAGACACTAAAAGGGTGCTCTTGGCTGAAGGACAAGCACCGATTCTGGGAAGCACACTGTCGAAAAGGGGCTGAAGAAAGAAGGGAAACAAACTTTAAAATAAAGTCTTCTCTTTCCCATGCAACGGCTCCACAGGATGAAACAAAAAAAAGCTGTGTTTTTGGAGTTCCCTGGAGTTCAAAAATCTTCTGGAAATTAATGGAAACATTCGTGCCTCCTGCTGAGGGCTGTAGTCTAATTCACAGGCACTGGAGAATGTATCTCTCTCCATGACACTCACCAGGTTTGCACAACACCAGGGTCGGGGCAGTCTGGAGATGTGGCTATGGAATTTTGCAGGGTGCCGACACTGGTGACTTCGGGTGTGTACACAGTTGTGTGTGTTCACAGGGGTTGATCAGGGGGAGCTACATGAATATGTGAAGGGGAGCAGAGTGATTGTAGAGCCCAAGGTCCTCACTGGGAAAATTCAGCCCAGTGCCTTCACCCAGGAGTCAGTGCATTCAAACACAAGGTTTGCTTTTCTCATTAAGGTAAGTGCCAACTAATATGGGCTTCTCTAGACAGTGTAGTAACCCATGGCAAGGTGGGTGCTTGCAGGGCTCGGGATGTCACGTTCATCCACGTAGGAGTTATCCTTACAGCCCTGACTTCTCCAGGGCACTCGAATCCAGCAGAGACCTGGCACTGCCCCCCTGGCTCCCACCTCCCCGGTCCTCTTGGCTCCAGCCTCACTGCGGAAGCCCTTCCATGGCTGCTCCTAAACTGCATCATGGGATGGCATCTCTGCTTCTTTTGTTTTAGTCTTTTCCAGCCAGCTGAAACTGAACAGGAAAATGGTGGAAATGACCGGGGAAGAGGGGAGAGGAGAGGCTGCCCCTAGCAGCCAGCAGATTTGTTGCCAGCTAAAGTGGCTGCACAGCTCCAACCTCATGTTCCTTCACACCCTTTCTTTTGGTTTTTGTTTTACCCTTCTTATTCCTAAAAGTTCAGGTCTAACTTGCCTTTTTCTTCCTCTGTTTCACGTTTCCTTTCTTCCACAGATTCTGTTACTCACCTCCCACCATTTTCTCTCCTGTAGCCCATCACCTCCATCTCCTCGATCTGGCACCATTTGCTGGGTGCACACAGGCTAACCTGTTTGCAGGCATAAAACCGAGTGTCTCAGCGAAGCCCAGCTTGGTAGATAAGTCCGTGGCTCTGGACGAGGAACAGCTTTATGAAAACAGACATGACAGCACAAAACACAGTGGCCAGCATGTGCATGAAGTTTCCATTCTGCCTCTTCGAGCATAGTGAAAAGAAGGAGTGAGACAACAATAATTGGCAAAACATTGTAATTCATGCAGCGTGTAATCCAAAATGCCTAGAGTTCAGTGCAAATCTCTGTATTTACTCCAAGCTTTGGCCTGAGAATTGCGGGTAAGACTTGGGCCTATGAAACTCAATGGGAGGGCTCCCACTTTGCCCTCGGGCTGTTTCCTTCTTGAAGAAAGGGTGCTGGGACCGGGCTGTGAGCCATAACAAAGGATACAGGGAAGGCTGCTCGAGACTTTTATGTGTCCTTTGCTACACTATGTGAGCAAGGAGAAAGGAAGTGGCCGGAGATCTAAAATGGATTAAAAGAAATACATCTTTTTTTACCCTCTGCAAAGATTGCTCAATAGGATAAAAATTTTAAACTCATGGACAATAGTAATATCTATATTTATACCAGCTGAATTGCTGATTGTCCCAGTAGAGTTACAAACACTTCAGATGAAGTGTTTTCAGTACCTTGCAGCATAAATGCTCTCCCTCCTCCCCAGATAACTCCGACCCTATAAAATGAATAATTTACATTTTATATTTGCCCTGGAAAAGTACTGTTGCGCTATCCTAATGTTCGGAAGAGAAGTTGTGTTTATTTAACACACGAACATTAACAGCCAGACAGGACATTATGATTCATAGAGATCTGCACTTTTAAACTCAGGAAGTACAAATCAACCTATTTCTCATTAACCTTATCTCAAAAATCTAGTAGATGGGACATACTCTTAAGTTTACTCCTTTTTCAAAACGCCTTTCCCTCCTCCACGACTGCTGGTGTTCACTGCTTAGATCAAACTGCCAAAGTTAGCCATTAGGCTATCTGCTAACTACTTCTTGGATTAAGACATTCTTCTCAAATTGTTTATAGGTTGCTCCCCTCCCTTTCTGCTCAAGTCTGGACCTCTGTTTTCTAAATTACATACTGTGTTAGGCATCTTATCCCATCAATCCGTGAGATCTCTTCTCTGCCTTCCTCGTTTCCTTTTAGTCTAAAATAGATGGGTGCCATATGACTAATCACCCGACACAATTCATTTCTTGCAAACCTGTATCATTTTAGTGGTTTTCTACCGCACCTTTCTAATCTTAGCAATATTCTTCCCATAACAACAGAGCTGGCCTCTCGCGCGCTGCGCTCGGAAAGGGCTCTCATCAGTGTGCTTGACACTGCTGGAATAGCTTCAGTGGATTTAAACATCAGGCCTATATACCCAAAGAGCTCGCTTGGCTTTCTGACAGCTGCCTAGCATGGTGCAGATGGTTTTAGTTTATTCCCCATTTACCACCAAATGATTTCCCCTTTAAAATTAATAGAAGAAAAATATTTGGAAAGTGATAGCTGGTTGTTAGATATTACTTTTAGTGTTCCTGTTCATATTTTTCTTTTCTTTCTTTTCTTTCCCATATGCGCTTGTTCTTGTGATCTTGCAGGGTTGTAAAGTTATGATTCAGCAAAGCGCTGAAGGTGAGAGCACAGCCCCGCTGATGCTGCGGCTGCTGCTGCAGCCGGCACCTCCTCCCCGGTGTGCCTTCTGGTGGGGTGCTCAGCTTGGTCACCTCCACAACTACACGCCGGCTCTGGGGTCACCATGGCCTTCAGGATGTGGAGGAGGAGGTGGCGCGCACCGTGCTGGGAGCGCCATTGGGGATGGGCTGTAGCCAGGGGGTTGGCGCCATTCCCGTGTTTGCCACGGACACGGTTTGGGGATGCAGCGTGTGGATGAGGGAGGTTTTCAAAAGGTTTTCGAAGGGGTGTACAAAGAAACCCCCCGTTGTCTGTGTTTATTGCTTTTGGGGACATCCAGCCTCTCAATTCAGACCATCCCAAAGCTGGAGAGAAGAGGAGGCTTTTGATTCATACAGAATTGATAGCGTCTATTGAAATTAATTCCACATGGGGAAGTAAGCACTGTCTCCACATAGTAACACCCAGTGTGGAGTATACTGCCGAGTTCAGGCTCTGACTCCGAAAATGCTTGAAGGCAGAACATATGTTTCGGGGGGTTTTGAAGATACCACAATCCATGAGATATCTAAGGCAGCATGAACGTGTTTCGTATAACCCATGAAAGTAAAAAAATAAAAAAATCTCAGAAGACTTGAAACTTTTCTCATACATATTGCGCTCAAATGAGTGTAACTGTGGTTTCTGCAGGGTTACTCCTCATTTATCCTCATATAATGAGAATACGCCTTCGCCTTCTCACTGGATCTCGTTGGGATCTAACCTAGGCGTTCAGATGGGCCTTAGAGCACCTGCCCCCAGCTCCAGAGAAGTGCTGTTAGATATTACCTCTGCTGCATCTCCCCTCTCCTCCTTTCAGCCAAGGGGGCTCTGAAAGTGTTTTAGCCTGAGTTTGATGGGCCGACTTCTTCAGTGGCGTAAGGTAGAGTGGTTTCATTGATTTCCCAGAGCTACACAGATTCACACCATCTGGGAAGCTGACACAAAGGATTTACAGTAAAAAAGGTACATCATATTTTTATTATTTCCTGATGTTGTTTTATTGTTATGACATCACATTCTGGACAATGATAATTCAAAAGCCTCCTTTTATAGCCTTTTTACTGGGCTGCATAGATGGAGGTTTAGTCTCTGTTCAAAGGCTCGACTGTATAGTTTTCACTCAAACTCAACCCAGCATGGGCAGAGTTGCAGCAGGACCAAGCCCAACTGCAGTGTTGATAGAAACGAACATTGGCTTTAATAAAGCAATCCAAATTGCAGGAAGTGTCTAGCGTGTTTTGATAAGTTTAATTGCAATATTATCTATAGTTGAGGGAATCTGATCAGGTTTGAGCCCGCAATCTCCCATGCCCTGATGTCATCATCTGCTCTGAATCAGGAAGAGCAGCGCTGATGAACTTTCCAAGGCTCAGAGAAGCTGCTGGCTCTTATTTGAAATATTTGTCCTTTCTATCTGTGACATAAGTGCACTCACTGAGCAGCAGGCCTCAGCTGAGATGGTTGTTTTCCACGAGAAATTTAAAACTTTGAGCATTTTTCTTGTCTTATCTTCAGCCCACAAGGAACATGACTGGACAGAAAGGGCCTGAAGTTAAGTCATGTAGGTGTTATACTCACTGCAGTGACACTTTTTTGTTAGGGGAGATAAGGAAATATGTCTTGTGTAGAACTGTATTTTGGCAGGATCACTTGTGACTGAGGACACTTAAATTTCTTAATCTATACCTCTAATTAGCCTTTCTCATTTAACAACTTGTTCCAGGTGATTTAAGTGGAAACTATTAGAACAATTAGAGAAATAAGATGAAGAAAGACCAGAATACAATTATTTTATACTACACAAAACACTTCCCACTGGCTCCTCAGCTGGTGCAGCCCACCTGGCCCACCCATCCTTTGGGAGAAACGAAGCTTTGTGTTAGCTCCGGTATTTCTGACCGTTGATGCTGTTCCCCCCACTTTCTGAGTGCCATACCAAGAGGGCAGAACAAATCATAAGCAAAATACACAATGATAAGAAAGTGTAGTGATAACATGACACTGTATTTTTGCCTTTTATTTCCATGTTTTAGGTGTATACTTATGTTTGTTTGAGGCCTGAACTGACAATATAACAAATGAACATCTCCTTGCAGGTGTGTGACAGCATTGTATAGCAGGACTTCAATGCATGTATGATCTTACTGCCCCTGATATACTGGGGACATCAAAGGAGGGACAGATGCATGTGAATAAATACCTCTAAGCTTTAAGTTTGAAATTACCCTAGCTTTTGACGAGTAGTGTTCGACGGACATGTATGGGAATGCCTGCCGGCTCCAGGCAATGTGTTGTGCTGGCTCAGAGGGGAGATGTCTGTCTATACCAAGTCTGTCCCTTTCCCAGTCTGCAGTTAGATATTTCTGTGAAACTGGGACACAGAGCCTGAACCCTATTCTGAATTTTATGCACTACCCAGTGCCTGTGATGAAGACAATTGGCTTATCTCCCTTTGGAGACACAGCTGGAAGAGGAGTGCAAGGGTTAGAGCAATTGCTCATGAGTAGGAGCTCTCAGCTCAGCAATGTAATTGGAAAAGACCCATATTCCCATTTTTTTGGAGCTTAGTTAACATCACTGTCTCAGCTTCCTGAACAGTCAGTGGGGAAGGATCAGTGATTCATCCCACCCAGCTAAGACCCATATTTTAGGAAGGAATGAATTGCCCTCTGGCTGATGAAAACCTTAGATGAGACGTCTAACTTTTAAATGACTAAAGCTTGGTGACACAGATCTCCTTCTAAATGCAGAAAACCTGTTTAATTTGGCTACTCTTTTTTCTTGTGGAAAAAAACCCTACTAGCTTTTCATCAACACCGAACACTTAAGTTTACTTTTTTATTTACTACTATCCCACTGCTTCCTGGGGTGAGCCCTCCTTAGCTCATGGGTGTTTGCCTCAATTGAAAGCATGGTGTGGCCACTCTAGTACAATCCACTACACCTCCATAGACTACGAGGGCACCCGCTCGTTTTGCTGATGCTGTCAAAGTGTCTTTAACTGCCCTCACGCACATGGTGGGGAAGAAGAGCTTATCCCAAATGTTTGCACTGCTGATGTTATTGCAGGGCTCTGTCACTGAGGGACTCAGTCCCCTGGGAGCAGAGAAGCCTTTGGACTTTTGTCATTGGGAAACAGAAAGAACCACACACCCAAGGTGCCCGTAGCCTTACACCTCTGTGCATCACCTTCCCAGCAGTGTAAAATCACATCTCTGTATCTCAATCACCCATTGCAAAACTGTGGGGCTGGCGTGGGTGCATTGAACTCACAAAAACAAGGGTTTTGCAAGCTTCTCAGATGAAGGTTGGCTTTTCCCTGCTTAGTCTCCACTGGATAGTTTCACTGAAACCCACAACAATGGGTGAAAAGGAAACCTCATGTAAACCAATTTAACGATCTATATACAGTACAGAAGCCTTAGCGAGGGAACTAAAGTGAGGTGAAATTCAAGGCTAGATCCTGCAAGTGCTAAATCCCTTAGGTCCCAGGAGCAGGATGATCAGCATCATCTAGAATGAGACCCCTAGACTGTACCATGCTTGGTGAGCTTTTAAAGGCGCTTCAGAAGAAGTCCTGATCTTACCAGTAAGGGTATTTCAAAGCAACTCTGTTGTAAAGCACAATGGAGTTAATGTGTTAGTGGTAGTGTGGAGCAGGCAGGGAGCGGTTACTTCTGAATGGTTTATCGATCTGTTTCCTCCTTTTTCATTTTCTAGGGTAACTCACAGATATGCTTAAGCAAACAGCAGAATGTTAAGTTTATTAGGAGCTGTGTTTTAGTCTTTGAATTTCCAGAAAGTATTTGAGCAGAACAGAGGCAAGGTGTGTAAATAGCACAATATCTGCAGCCTTCCATCTCAAACAGCTGCTGTGAGTAGGGGCAGTGGTCCCAACCTGCTGATATACTCCGGGATGCCCTCTGCTCTGCTCTGCCTCTGTGTCTTTCAACACTTTCCCATTTCCAAGCCAAGCAATTAGCCAAAATTTAGGGCCCTGGATATAGTTCCATTTAGAAAGACTAAATGAGTTAGTTGTTGCTTGACCTAAGCCTGTCTCTTTGTGAGGAACATCCTGAGTCTGGTATCCTGAGCAGAGCAGGAACGGCCGAAGGAACCGTACACAGCTTCTTTGCTCACAGGTTTAGTCTTTGTAGTCTGTGCTTGAGCCAAAAGCACTTGCTAAGCTTTCCTCTGGCCACACTCCCAGTGCTATTTGTGTCACTCTGTCGCTCCTTTCTCTGCTTCTGTTTTTCTCTTGCTTTTTTTTGCATATAATTCACTATAATAACAATACTATTTTCTGTGTAGGGAGCAGAGGTTGCAGCTTTAGCTGGTCTTCACTTCCATGAAAGAGATTAATTATTGCTAACACTCATTGCCATAAGCAACTCCATTAAGATTTCACCCAACTCCCCAGCACTGTTTTCCTTGTTGCCTTTGTAATTTTTGTGCATCCCCATCTGTGCCTGTTTAGCCTCATGATTTTGCAGGTTTTGGTGTTACCAGAAAAGCCATTACTTATCCACGACGAGTTACTTTCAGGGCTGCACATCCTAGAAGTGTATTTAAGACCTTGAGGTTCCCCATAATGTAGAGTTCAGAAAAGTACAAATGTAAATCGATGCACTATAAGCTGATCCAAGTCAAGACTTGACGAGAAAAAGGCAATAGTTGAGGTCATCCTTTCCAGGTCAAGGCTAATTACTGAAAAGAATGGAAACAGCCTTGAAGTTGTTAAGGGAAAGGGGATAGACAGAAGATTATGAATGCTTCCTGTGTTCCGCAGGAAATGAAAACTTCCTATTTTCCTTTCTTAAGCCTATTTCCTATTGAAATCAGGAGCTATACCATTTAATTGTGTGTATTGGTTAAGAAAGATGGGGACTATTTTCACGTAGCACACACATATAACCAAACCGAGGTGTTTTGTGTCAAATTCTGACAGAAGGAAGTCAGTTTCCATTCCCAGCATGGACAATTAACTGCTGATGAAGCAATTTAACTCTAAGGATTTTAATCAGGAACTGTAACTGTTGTCCCTATAGAACTGTGACTATTGATGCACTGAAACTTATTTATGAAACAAATGTCCTTATTGGTCTGGATAATACAAGGCTTCTGACGTTCATTCTTGTCTCCTACCCTGTGCTGTGACATTGCTGTGTTGTTGTTTTAAATACAATATGACACTTTGCTGAGTGTGCCAGAGGCGCATGCGATGGAGAATCACCAGAAACCTTTGAAAAATCTAAAATATATATTTTAGAAGTGTTAAAAAGATACAATCACACTTACAGTCCTGCTGTATAGTTTCATGCACCCAAAGACAAGCAGAGATGTGTCTCGTGATTGTAAACTGTTTGCAAGGGTGAGAGTGGGGGTTTTGTTACGGCGTCCTCAAACACAAGTTCCGTGCCATGAGCTTTGCCACACACGATGTTTTTTAGGGCAAGATCCCTTTCTCCCTGCAAAGAAGTAATGTGACTTGTTGACCAGTCATGGTGGTACCTGTGAGACCTATGGGGACTCTAACTGGACAATGAGGTGGATCTCAAGGGCGTTGCTAGTAACACAAGAACAGCCATATGTGGTCCTGCTTTTCTCCTGCTTTTTTCCTGCTCTGGGGAGACCAAAAGTCTGGTTTGCGAGGGAAGAGGCCAATGGGTGACATTCCCCAGGTTTTGGGTCTCACTGAAGTTACTGTGTGTTTGTTGGGATATAAATGCCAAACCTAAACCATCCCAAATTGAGCGCATTATGAACCTTTGGCAAAAATAGTCTTATAACAGCGCCTTAGATAGAGATTAATTTGTCTTGGCCCCAAGCGCAGCTGCAGTGTAGGAGTGGTAATTCATTGTAAACACCTTCAGAGCATGTCAGACCTCATAAAACCCCTATCTTAGACTGTGATGTAGCTTTAAAGACAATACTCTGCAGTTATGTAGTGCCAAAGTAACTCCTTCTACGCATCTGCTGAGCTGATTTGTTTTCAAATGTTGACTTAAATTTTAGTTTTTATTATGTGATATTGCTAAAACTATGGGTTTATGGCAAATGTGTTCCAATGCAGTAAAAATGTGCTTATTTTTCTGCCTACTCCCTGAACTAAGAATAAAATGCCTTAAGGGACTATATATATTTAATAGATTTTCTGAATTAAACCCCCCTATGATTAAAATCATAATCTTTGGTGGTCCCACATAATATTTTGTAGCTGACATTCATATGTAATGTAATGTAATCTTGTTTTTTGATGGGACTTCTGCCTTTGCTAAGTTTCCTCTCTGGCTAATTAATGCTTCTGCCTGCCATCGATTTTTCAGATCCACCCAGCTTTCATTTGTTATTTTCTTTCACTGATTATTTTAATAGCATGCCTTAATGTAGCATATGTTTGGATTCCTGCTCCAGTTTTACCCTAGCCATTATTAACAATGTAAAGCTCCTCCCTTATATGACAATGCTAATGTATTTAGCTGTGCTTAATTAGCCCCATCTTATTAGGGAAGCACTGTTGAAGACTTGTGTCTTATCTCCTAATGTTTCAATTTCCCCTTTTGCTAGCAGATAAAAGCTGATGATAATCCTGTGCTCCAGGTTTGGGCCACAACCATCTGCAGCCTTATTTCAGAGTGTAAACAGGCAGATTGCTCCCCACTTAAACTGCTACCACATTGGACTGTTATCTTCAGGCTAATCGTGATTACATTCATGTATCTTCAGAGGATGTTAATTACAGGAAGATGCCTTCTTTTTCTTGAATACTGGAACAAGCGCACTGTAAGTCTGGAGCAATAAAGGGGAGGAAAAGCATTAAATCACAGGTGGGGAGGAAAGAAATGAAAAAAATTTCCAGTAGGCCAAAAGTTTGTTTGGGTGGCAAAGGGAAATAAAAGGTGGAAGAAAAAAGTCACCTTAAACCTTGCTGTCACATAGAGGTGCATCAGCCTGGAGAATAAGAGCAACAGCAGAGCTCATCACACCGACTGAAGGATGTGAGGTGGCCAGAGCGGCAGCCACATGCCGGAGGTGTGCGGGAGCAAGGTGGAGTGCATGCATGGGGTGGCTTTGCTCCTCATGCGCCTGCGAGGGAGGTGGGATGGCAAGGGGGTCGAGGTTTCCCCATCACTAGTATCTCCTAGCATGCCACACAGCCCGCGGGTCCAGGAGCCAGGCAGGAAGGGAGCATTAACCTACATTTAATTGTGCTGGCTATGAAATGTCCAGACAGCAAAGATGTATTTTTCAGACAATATATATAATACACAGTGGCAGACATTTGTTTGACTGAGCAAGTAGGTGAAATAAAGCTTCAATTTGTATTCTTTCTGAATCAATAAGGCATATAGCAATTGGACCTTTATGTGCACTGAAGGCTGTATGCCAAAAGACATTTGTATGTTTAAAAATTAATGTGATCAGGAAGATGGTGGGAGTTTAAAAAAGGATGAATTGAGAGACAGAAATTCTACGTCCATAATGCACAGGTGCCGGGGTGAGAAACATTGCTGTGTTCAGGCTTCAGGTGACGTTTGAGGTGTGACAAATCTGACTCCTCTCTTGTGATGAGAGGAACATGTTGTTGCCATTGCTCTGGATCCTGTCTCTAACGATGACCAGACCAGATGTTCTGGTTTTAAAGCAAGCTATGGAGAATTAAATTGCTGCGCAAGGCACTGGCAGCACCAGCTTTCAGTAATTCCCTGTCTTTGTGTGGATGTGACGTGATGGGAGTGGAAAGCAAAAGCAGAAACTCAATATGACCCTTGCCACAGGCATCTTGGATAAAGCACTCTTGGCCGCTGGACAAACACAAGCCTCGATCCTGCAGAAGCCGATTAGTTTTATCCACACAAATAGTCCCACTGTGGCATAAAGCGTGCAGAAGTTTATTGGAAGATGCCCCGAGAAGGGAAGTGGGAGTGAAGCAAGCTGGAGGAATGACTAATATGAATTAGAGGGGAGTTAAGCACAGGGTAGCAGAAGTTCAGCCACTTGGCCGATCCATAAGGTGGGTGGGTTACAGCTGGAGCATCACATCAGATAAAATAACAGGAAGAGATGAGTGATGGCAACCACAGGAAAGAAGACCACCAGGAAGACCAAAAAGTAGAATGATCCTTTAATACCATCGAGCAGGTTGAGAAAGGAGAGGAGCAGAGGATACACAATGTGATGAATGCAATTACTCACATCTCTGACTCAGGACTGAATGGGTGTTACTCCTTAATGCTTTTTTTGTGATTGTATTTTGGTTATTTTATAAGTAACCTAGTCCAAGGGGAACATGCCACAAAGCCCTTGGGAAAGCAGAGGTTATTAAGCCAAAAGAGATTAAGTGGAGAGTTTGCAAATGAGTGAACACAAAGAATGTGTAAACTTAAACATCTGAGGAATTAGTATCTGAACAACTGTCTTAGGTGAAAGAGGCACGGTTGCAAATATGAATGAATGGACATGCACCACAATCTTTAAATCTCATAGTAACAGGCCAGGGGACCACGTAAGGACAAATGAAGAGGGGAAGGCAGAAGAATCCTGTCCAACCTGCCTATGAAAACTTTGGAGGGGTGGGTGTTTAATGCAGCGTTTCCTAAGCCCCTCAAGTTTTGCCCGAGACCGTACCCAGCCACATCTCTGTCTGCTGCTCTGAGTACCTGCTCTTTTTAACCTAATGGCTGCATAATATAAAATCCATGAACTTGGATGTGAACTGCAACCTTGCCTAAAAAGAGGAGAAGGCTCATTATCTTGGGGGACCCCCAAGAGGCAGGTTATAAACCAGGCAACAGAACCCATTTCAGCCTTGCCTGTGCTATAGTATTTCCCATTTGGCAGGTAGGATCACAGCTCCCCAGTGCACAGCTTAGCCCTTAGCTTGGCACGGCCAGTCCCATGCCGGAAACGGATGCCTCACCTTAGGGGAGCCTCCCAAGTTGTGTCCCTCTGCTGAGCGCCCACCTCTGGGGCCCCTAAAGCAACTGTACTTCTTCTGAGGCACATGCCTACGGTCCTGGGACAAAAAAAGACTACTTGCATGCAAAGCTTTTACAAATTTGGTCACTGTGACCAAACTTTATTACCCATTTTATGGAACTGTGACAAAAGTCTAGGAATCAAACAACATGGGGATCACAGAGGCTATTATGTTTATTGTGCTGAACAGACTGTGATAATCCATTAAAGGAACATTTTCAACAAGCAAGCGATTCGAAGTACAATCATAGACAGCAACTCTACACGAAGAACAAAGCAAAAAGTTAGAAGACACTCAAAAGAAAAAGTAAACTGTAGTTAAACATCTTGAAGCATTTGTGTTTTTTCCTGCAAACACACCTCTCTTGCAGAAATGGTAGAAATTAAATGTCCAGTCTTAGTTAGCAGTGACCAATGACAGCAAAGAACAGTCGTATAAAATTTATCTCCCACAAAAATAAACTATATATATAAAAAATTTTATGATGTTCTCACTGATTCAATGGCCACATGCAATTTTTCAGTCTGAAAAAATGAGGTATAGTAGGCCCTAAGAGGTAGTAATGTGTTTTGATTGTACTACAATATATAGAAAATAAAAGATTCAGTTCATCAGAGTGGTAAGTCTCTCGGAGGTTAAAGTGTGACACACACCCAGCAATTATTTCTGTGTCATCCACTGAATACTGTGGTTTTAAAAAATGAAAAAAAAACCAATCCCAAACCCCAAAAGGGACTTGCTAAGGCTTGATTCGATGCCCTCTGAAGTCAGCAGAATTCCTTCTACTGCCTTTACGTGACACTGGATTTGGCCTATTAGAGCTACTGTATAGCTAGGATTATTTCTCTTTCACTTAATATTAATGTGTCTAGTTGTAATACTCCGATCAGCTCTTTCTCAGCGATTTCTGTCACTGAACCCTTTGCGGGCTGTCGAGGAGGTCCGCATTTCTTGACACTGCCTCTTGGAAGAAGCCAGAAAGTAGCTATCTTTAACTGCATTTGGCTCGGTACTAAAGCCATGCCAACAGACGCCTTCCTGAGAAACTACCCCTGGCCCAGTTATTAATACAATGGTACAAAGTACTGACTAGGAAAGAGAGGAAGAAGGGAAATAAAACAGAAATAGAGAAAATGAAATAGGAGGGGAGAGAGAGAGACACAGAACAACAAAAGTGAGAGAGAGGAGAATAAAAAACCTCTACATAAGAAGCATTTAAAATAAATCTGGCTGAAACATATTACAAAATCACATTTGTGTAAAATACATGAAAATACTTGTCAAGTATTTTCTTACAATCTACTAATTATTTTTTTTAAACACATATTTGTGATTGCATTATGCAAAAGCTGAGCTTGTTGCTTCCCACCTACAAAGCTTCAAGTTTCTTTGAAGGTTTTTTTTTGTTCGTTTTTTTTTTTTTTAATACGAAAGTAATTTAAAATGTGTTCATTTTCCACAAGTTATTTTACAAAAATAGTTTTGAATTAGGGATTAGTTGCAGTCCTAACTGTTTCAAACGTCTCAAAACTAATGCTGAAAGTAACAAGTTCATTCCATTTAAAGTCTGGAGGTAGGTCTTTGTCAATCAATTAGTCCATTTCTTTAAACAACTCATTTGAGGTACAAACTTGGACAGTAATATTTAAACATTACAGCTAAATTTTTTTCTCTGTCATGTAGTGTCATTGAAGAAAATTATCCTCACAAACCTATCAGCAATTCAGTACAAAAATATATTCAAGTTAACAGTACATTACACAGAAGTCTAGCAGAGAATAGGGTAAGTACATTAAAAAAAACCAAACCAAAACAAAACAAAAACAAACCAAGAGAAAGAAAAATACATAGTCATGCTGAAACACAATAAAGATATTGCTTCCTTAACTGCAATTAAGTGTTGAAGTAGAAATTAGGGGAAAATACAGATACTCATGATTATCTACCCAATAAAAATTTCCTGCATTTAATGTGTATAGCAGCATGTATTTATCAGTCTGTTGAGTTAATTGTAAAAATCAGAGGTAGTATTGAGTAGTGGGGTAATATTGCATCTGGTGCTAAAAGTGCTGCTTTGAATGAAAAGATGGAGAAATGCCACTGGCACAGAGGTGCCCAGTGAACCATCCTATGTCAAAATACATTGCTTAAAGTAATGCACAAGCGTAGCTGAGGTACGTGGTGTTGGTTCTTACATCATGACTGATGAGTAATGAGGAGAGATTCAATTCTTTTGAAATACTGGTATGAGTGGAATTCGTCGAAACTAAGCAAAACTATGGATTATTTTTGTTCAGATAAATTCATTATTAATTTTGAGGTACCTTTCTGTACATTTTAGAACACATTTCTTGCTAAAGACTTGGTCAGTAATGGCATAAGGATGTTTGGTGTCAGTCATTTTTGTTTCCATACAAAACCCCTGGCTCTACAGAAAGCCAACTCCATCTGGCTTCCTGTCGTCCAGAAGATGAGGGCTGTTCATTTTATTTACTACTACTTCTGCTGATATGTTTGTATCTATAACTATACAACCTATCTTTGTCTTTCTTCCCTTTTGCAAAATGAAAGTACCTTTTTCGTGTTGATTTCTTTCTTCCGATTACCAGCTGAATGAAGTGAAAGATCAGCTTTCAATTTTTTTCCTGAAATAACAGCAAGTCTTAAAAAAAAAATAATCAAGTACAAGTCTACAAGAAGGTTACAAAAAAAAAAAAAAGAGTAGTATCTATCCCTTATCTTTGGTGTTCTAAAACAGGGAGTTCACTAAGTAGGGAGTGGGTTGCTGGAAGTGTTGCAAGGCTTTAGTGTTACACACCCAGCCTTTCCTATTTCAATGCCCATTATAATGACTATGTTACAAGTTTCTTGTTTATATGCAGTGCAGTGAATGACATAAACCTGATTCGGAGCTCTTCTTGACCCATTCACCCTTACTTAGCAGCTCACACAAACTATTAGTAGGTTAAGAAAAAAGAAAACAGTAATTAAAAGTTGCATCGTTAATCTGTGTCCCCTTTGTGTTACAGCAGTTTTTCACTAAACCTGGGACTGTGAAGGGATTACAAAGAAGATGATTAGTCAAATCCTTTTCAAGGTTATGTGATTTTTTTTTTCCCCCAGGCAAAAGTGGAAAGACCATGGCAATAGAAAATAAGTGGTCAAGGCAGTGTCTTCTCCCTTCAAAAGACCCAACTGCTGATGAGGTAGAAATTGCATGGTGCGGTCTCCTAGTCTTCCTCTGCAGACTCTTGTGAGGACGTTTCTTCAGTCTCTTCCTAGAATACACAAACAGAAAAAATAAATACTGTGGTGACTGTGTGTCTTAGGCTGCCATCTCACTCTTCTCTCACGCAGCTGACAATTACCTTCTGAGCTAATAAAATGCCCTTTACAGCTGCTGTGACATCTCAAGAAGCCACCTTGGGGAGGAGGGGAAGGTCTCCCACTCTCCAGTCACCCGCTTTGGTTTGCGGGGCTTTCCTCCTATCCCAGGGGGTGTCACGAAAAAGCAATTTGTGCCATGCCCTGTCATGGTCCTCTTACAGCCAGCAGACATGGGCCATTAGAAAACAGAAAGCATTTTGAGCAGGTATCCAATGTTAAGTGGGTGCTCTGGGAAGCCTTCTCCTCCTCATCGGCTGTCCTCCTCCGACCCACCGCTGCCTTCATGTTTGACTTCAGCAAGCCTGTCCAAATGTGATGCTCTTAAACTGCTTATTTAACAAATGTGCAGGACCTTTCAGGACATGGGCAGTAAACTGGGGGCAATAAACATTTCTGATAGAAGAGGCTGTCAGTGAAAAGTTGGCTTTTATCAAATGCTGCACATCACCACCTGAGACAGCACGTGAAAAAGATCTAGGAGGAACAGGAATTTACCCCCTCAGCCAACTGAGACCTTTTAAGAATGACCAGCTTAAAACGGCTTATAACAGTCTTCATACTTTAATAGATTTGATTTTCCACATGGCTTCATTTTGTCTGGGTGGCTAACTGACACAATTTATAACTCTCTTCCTTTCCCAGGCCACTACAGTACACCATTCAGCAAAGCATGCCTTAAAGCTTGCCTGCATTATATGACCAAACTTCCATTCATTAGTGTTTGAAACACCTCAGCTGTGAAGGGCTCCTAAATGCTACCATGTGTGACACTGCTGCGGAGGAGCGGCATCAAGGAAAAACACTGGGCTTTAATCATAGGCCACTGCTCACTGCAATCCCCTTTCAAAAGGCTTCAACCTACCCCCCGCCCCACCTCCCTGCAAGAAAAGGCTGAAAAAAAAAAAAGCTGTAAATCCAGGGAATAAACATAAGTATAAATGAACGGATGACAGCTTAAAAAATATAACCACAGCAGCATCAAGCCATGAGATTTCACACTGGTTTTGTTTAGTCTGCTTTGGGTTATGTGGGAAATGTGAAAAGCATGAACCAAACGCTCCCCCCTCTCCCTTCATACCCCCACCCCCTGCTAAAGCTCGGGCTTCAGATATTTAAGCCAGTAGATTTTTACCTCTTGACTAGGAAACAGGCCATGACCCTGGGGTACTCTCTTGAGCACCAGGCACAAAGAAAGATGTAGCATGATCAAAGCCGTGGATGGAGGAAAGAGAGCAAAGTCAAGTGTCAGCTGCCCTCTGACCTTGTCTTTTCAATTAATATTTAAATTCCAGAAGACGTGGATCTATCATGCAGATGAACAATTTCTTCCTCGTAACAACTCACGTCTACTTGTAGCAGGGTTATATTCACAGTGCTGCTATGAAAATTATTCCTGACTCACAAAACGATTAAGTGAATTTTACCCCATCCCTGGCGGCACAGGGGGACCTGCGCTCACACTCCACCGAATCCCATCAATGCGTAACGCATTTTCCCTGCTTACCTTCCCTGCAGAAGGGGACTGCAACTGTTACATTTCAGTCACGAAGAAAAATGGTATCTACGGGCACCTAATGAAGGGCTAATTTGGGCTGCATGTGGAGAGACAGTGCAAAGTATGTTGGTAATTCAGGACTTGGGATGATCAAGGCAAACACCGGCTTTGGCTTTGCCTCCAAGCCAAGTTATTTCAGTTAAAAATTACGACTGTGGTTCTGTGCTCTTAACATAATACAGGTAGACATGTTTTGGTATTTGACGATGATCATGTGCTTAATTCCTTACAGCACTGCGGGCAGCCCTGAGCCTCTCATCGTCATTTCCCACAAGACAGCTGTGCACTCGTGGGCACAGAGCGGCAGCTCACTTTATTTTACACTTGGCTTGTCAGGAGACTACTGAAACCTGATCGACTCATTGTCCATGAAGGTGCACTTCCGATCACAGAATACGAACGGGGAAGAGGGTAAGTATGTAGAAGGACATGCATCAGAGCCTAGCCAGGGTAGCCACAGAAAGCTATTTCTAGTTAGTGTTGCCCACTCCAGTGATTTTTACTGTGAATCTCACAGTATTTTTTCTCCTTGTAGCCCCTGCTGCAGCAACCAAGAAAATGAATGAGAAACTCTGCCTTCATGTATGTATGTATGTTCATGTAATGAAGGATAAGTTTCTCTCATCTGCATATGTACATGCAAATGTGTGTATCTGTAGCACTTGGAAGGATGAGAAACCAAAAATCAAGCTAAACCCTCCCAAATACTTAAATAATAAATGAATTATTAAAAATAAAAATAAAAAAAATATTTGAGACTGGCAGACTTCAAATTCACATCAGTCTTGGGAAAGACTTTTTTTCAGGAAGAAAAGCCAGCAAAGGGATCAGATTGTTGTGCAGCAAAAAGAAAACTTTCCTTCATTAAGTTCATTCCTTGCAAAAGCCTAAGATAGCTCAGTTACAGACGGGTGGTTTTAAGCCAGCCTATCATGTAAGTCCCTTGTCAAGACACAGATGGAGACATGACCGCTGCTCTGAAGTGCTCACAATTCAAACAAAGGGATAATACAAATCAGACATATATGCATGGAGGGACCCAAAGGAAGAAGCGAGGAGAGGTTCTGAAAGAGAAAACGCAGATGTGTAAGACAGGCACAGGGAGGGATTTTTTGCACTAGTGAAAAACTGGTTGCAAATATCAGAAGGTTGTACAGCTGTGATCCTCAACCCACCCTTTGCCTCTACAAGCACTCACACGCACACCCACTTCTCCCCAAAAGATGGGAGGGGGGCAGGTGTTTTGAAAACTGTGCACCCCCTAGAAGTTGCCAGCCGGCCCTGCACTGAGTCAGTTCGGCCAGAGATTTGCTGAAGTGCGGTGTGGCATGTCAAGGGGCTGCGCAACTCAGGGAAAGGATGCTTTGCCATCAGTTAGCACCTTCCAGGCAATTACAAGTCCTCACAGACCCGCCAAGGTCTACAGCATACCCATGTATCATAGGATCAGTCCCTGAGTCAAAAGTCAAAGGAGGAACTGGGGCTGGAGTGAAATACTTTGTAAGTCCAGATGTGCTTCCGACCAAGTTGAAGAGAAGGGCAAAAATCAAGAAGGAAAGCATGGTCATTAGAGCAGACATTAGAAATCCAAGTCACTCGGTCACAGCGTGACTACAGAGTGCAGAGCATAAATTCAGCAACACCACCACAGGAAGCGCTCAGCCAAGAAGCAAAGGTTTCAGGTTACATGGCAGCCTTAATTCAGGTTGTTCTCACTTTTTAGGGGCATTCACTGTAGTTGTGGAGACACAATGGTGACATGTGTTAATTGAGCGTAAATGTTCATCGACCCAGTTTTGCTTCGAACAGCTACTCCCCTGGTTATTTGTTTTCTGCTGCAGCAAGCTCGCAACAGGCTGGGCTAGCAGACTGCAAAGGGAAACCTGAGAAAGCTTCAAACTAACCAGGTTGGATCCGGCTACCAGGGAAGCCACAGCCACGCAGACCTCAGGGTGAACAGGACATGCACCTGAAGGGCAGGGTAAATACACACATGCATAGCTCAGGTTTTACTGCCTGCTGCTAAGACGATATCCCAGGTGGCTCCCTGCAGATCATGTATGTATCCTCGGGGGCTGACCGACACGTCGATGTGCTGCAGAGGCAGTTTTACGTGGCACGTCCTGTCCTTGGTTGTCCCATGCATGGGCACATTTATCCTGAGTTGCTAAAGGTCACAGTGTGATATTGTAAGACAAACTGCAAGCCAGCACCCTGAGTTGCTTCCACCCTTAATTGCTATAACTGCCCCACCAAGCCGGGAGTGACGTGGAGCTGGCTGTCTCTCCCAAAAAAGAGCAGCAAGAAAGCTTTCTCCAAATCTCATATGTGCACAAATGTTTAACAGGTCTTTTCTTGAGAGGTATCACTGGCAAGCGGCTGGCAGATGTGTACACTGCACTGGAACCCACCACTGCAGCCCCCTCACCTCTCACTGGTGTTGGGTCCCAGCAGGAGAGAAAGGACAGATGTTGCCCAACGGGTCCCAGCAGGAGAGAAAGGACAGATGTTGCCCAATGGCTCACAGCAGGTATCTGCCCCGAGAAGGGCTACTCCGCGGGGGGCTGGCAACGCTGTTGTCAGCCCTGATTTAACAGTGGTGAAGGTAACAAAAAGGACCAGGAGGCAGGACAGCAGGCTTCAGTTACACGTGCTATCTGCAGCCAGTATGCCTATTTGGGCTTGCTTGCCCAGCACGATTTGAAAATATGACATCCTTGGTAGGATTTGGTTGCCTGAGGACAGGAGCCCAGAGCTGTTTTAGATGCCCTGGGTATCTCATTTGGTATGCAGCAGCCAGGCCAGAAGGGTGCTGGTCTCCTGTGTCAGACCTGCCTGCTCTGTGTGGATGTCTGTGATCCCCTGGGACACCTAAAAGGGCACAGACCAGTAGTGTCAAGATGCGTGGAACCCACTAACCCTCTCCAGAGCTATGACGCTGCATCTGTGCTTCTGAAGGTTCTCCACCGTGGAAAAACAAACTGGTGTATACTGCAGGAATATGTGAAGTGATAACCACTAGCATGTGCACGTCATTCCTAAAGCTCAGCTGTGGCACCATCCAGAATGGAGCTGTGCAACGAATGACGGTATTTAAAGTACAGTGCCTTTTCAGGTCAGAGTTACCCTGTGTTCCCAAGAGACTTCTTTCCCATGACATCCTGTGTGGATGAAATGTAGCTCTATCTGCTGCCCAAGACCTCCATTTGGTGATCCACATTTGGTTGGTGCGGGCTATTTTTCTGGCAGTACAAGCAGCCAGTAGCATCCCGGTGTCCTCAAGAACAGACAAGCTTAGTTTGGTCTTCGTATGTCCTCTGCATTCCTTTATTTGGTGAACTTCCACAAAGTGGTCACAACAAAACCCGATGATGAGACAATTGTTGGTGTTTGAGAGGAGCATTCCCCACCTGCAGAAGAGCAACTGTTTGGCATTTTTGTAAAGATGTTTGTTCTGTTCAATACCCTGGGGCAGAGCTCCTTTATGGCTACTTCAAGGTTAATTGTCTTTGCCTCGAGAAACTCACTGGCAATTCAGCTGGCAATTCAGTTTTTTTCACCTTCTGCTCATGAATTTCTGAACTGAGGATTAAAAAAACTAGAACCAATTTTGTGAGATGAACTCAGGATCACGGTAATGCTAAAAAAAAACGGAGACTCTGAATTTGTCAGAGATTTTATTTTATAACAAAGTATTAGCTATTGGCACAGATTTTGCTGGCTGCTTTCTAAGCCCAAGAGGGTATGCTTGAATAGATACGTCAAAAAGAACTGCTGACAAGAGCAACTTGCAAACTGTGGACCATTGTCTGCTGTTAACTTGTCTGAAATCCCCTGGCAGGCAAGCTAATATTTTCAGAGGAGTTCCTGAAGCCAGTGGCTCCTATTGCAGACACAGGGGCCCAGGCTGTGCCCAGCTGAGACACAGTGCCATCCCAACTGCTCTGCAGTCAACGCACTAAACCACTTTAGAAATTCTTACGGCACTAACAGGCACTCAGAGTAGGTTTGCTCTGCTTGAAACTTAAGGCGGGATCTGCTGCTGCGAGCTACTTTGCCCCCTGCAAAGCACACTGGCGAGCTCAGTGACAGCTGTCATTCAGCAGTAAGGCAAAGTTTGATTCCAGAAGCTGGATTCAGAGCTCAAATTGTTGTATGTATGTACTTCACACATCACAATAAAAGGATTTATTTGAGCAGAAGAGATCATCATGACCATATACAGAAAGGCTACACAACTATTCTTACTGCTGGATTAAGGCATGTTTTTAAGAAGGGCACCTAAGAAAATTATTTCAATACAGAAACTCCACATCCGAATACATATAATTCAATTAGCCCACAAGCAAGCAATTTCTGTGCATTGTCACTCCTAGCATGCAAGAAGGAGCACAACTTCTCCAGCCTGGTGGTTAAAGGCACAGTTAAAACCTCTGCCTACAGAGCAGATCTGAGACCCCCTGCCCTCTCCCAGCACTGCTTCTGCAGTCGTTGAGTAAGGCATGGGACAGCCCTGGGGGTAGTGAGCAGGCAGGTGTCGCCAGGGAAGCAAAACTCTCAGTACTTAAATGTCATTAAAGATAAAGAGAGAGACAAATAGAGAGGTGGCAGCTGATGGGGCAGTTTTGGGTTGAGATTTAAGGACTGGAAACCAACGTTCTTGCTTTAAATGTCTAAGTCTCTACAGACTTAGCCTCTAATGGTCCACCTTGTCACCTAAGGATCTTGGCCTTCAAAAGACTACAGACTTGGCCATCCAGTATTTGGATACCAGCAAGCAGCCTTGCTGAGCTGCCACTTAATGTTCCCTGTGCCCAGGTGTATGCTGATGGGCATGTGCAGAGCCACCTAATGCTCCTGGGAGCAGTCTCAGGGCTGGTCTTAAAAGCAGTCTTAAAGATCATTTTGAGTTGGAGATGTCCTCAAAGTTTCCAGGCTCAGGAAGGCAATACCCAACAGAGAGCAAGAAGAAGACTTATCTTTGAGCGTGCATGTACTCAACAGCACTGGTTTTGAAACTCAGATGCAGACTTGTTTTGAAATCTCCATGCTCTCTGATTTGAAGCAGATACTTCAAGCTAGGTTTTCTACTTTCTAGGAATAAGTCTACCCACCAAGCTGTTGTGTACCAAGGATGCATCCTTCTTCTGTTGAAGTCGCTCTACTTTTATATAAATAATCAAATATTCTGTGAGGGATGGAAAGGGAGCAGAAAGAATAAAGCAAAACACTGATGCTGTCCTGCAGGTGACCAGGCTGCAGCTTTTGAGCTGCATAGTTAATGAGCAAATTAAGGGTATCCTCTACTTTCACTGCTGGAACAACACTGCTTGACTAGCAAAAGGCTGCTCATGGGATTACCGGACAATCCACATCCTCGGCTGCTGGAGACGGTGAACTAGCTGGGGCAGCCACAGTGAAGTTGCTGAGGCTGTGCTGGGACTCAGCTGCTGGTAAGCATGGCCCAGGCCCACAACAGTGGCAGGGGTCAGAGAGAGCTACCAACCTTGCACATCCGTGAATCGCTCCTACAGATCCCCTTCCTTTGCTGCAGGAAGCGTCTTGCAAGGCTTGGCAAAGTTTTGGACCTTGAGTAACAGGTTCAGATAACCTGTTCAGAGATGATCTGGTCAGAGGGGACAGGGCAGGACATTCCTCTTTGAGTTAGAACAGCCTTCTTTAAACATAGATTCAAGTCTCTTCTTCCTGTTAGATTAAGGGGGATTCAAAAACATTCCTCTATCTCCTAGCTTATCTCCCACTAGGAGAACTGTTTGATATAATGGAGTGATAATGAGTCTCTCTGGTTACTTTGAGAGAGCGAGCTTATCTGACACAGGATTTTTAAATCCAGGAGGGCTCACACTGAGAACTTCCAGAGACAGGAATTAGGCTGGGCAACATTTAGATACTCTAAAAGTACCTGTCTTAGGCTCTGCCTCTCAACATCTCCTACAGTCATGCTTAAATGGACCTCAGCTCCAGGTGCCCGACTTTGCCACAGATTTTAGAGCAGCCCTGAAGTTAACTCAGCAATGAGGTTTCTGCAAGGCAGCAGGTCGCTCAGCGCTGAAGCCTGCGCTGCTGAAGCCTTTTGAAATTGAGACTCAGCTGTCTAAATTACGTCAGGCCAGATTTCTTAAACGCGTTTTGGCATCTGAGTATAGCAAGTGCCTTTTTGACCTAAGCAGGTCAAAACACTTTGAAAAAATCTGTTCCCCATGTGATTAAAAGGAAAGTGAAAATCTCCCAGCAAAATCTCAGTACTGGTCAGAAGAATTTTGCAGGAAGCACCATTTAAAGTCTGCAAAGCACAGACCTAAAGCGAAAATGGTGCTTGAAGCAATTGCGGGTGCTGTGCTAACACTGACAGAGACGTATTTTGTCTTGGAGAGCTTCAACCCTACAAGATGTAAACAGTTCTGGTGGGAAGGAAATAAAATATTAAGGAAAAGAAGGCAGTGGTGCTGTTAGAAACATATACAACTGAGCTGGACTAACCCCAACTCTGAGAAGCTGCTCTTACAAACCTCTTGTGGAGGCTGTAAACTGGAGGAGTGGTAAACTGCTCTGCATTCACACAGCACACCACGCTCCACAGCCAAAATCCAGGCTGGAGCGTAAGGCAAGCAGAGGCTTTAATAATAGACTCTAATCACTAATACGTATGTCCATAATTAGACGAAAAAGCAAAGAAAGGTGGATGCCAATCTTTAAAAATCTTTAGGCTTGTACAGTTCACTGAAACATTGTGGGTCACTGCATTAGCTCTGTTTTCTTGTGGCAGCAGAGACAGCAAAGCCCGAAAGAGCCCACACAGGTAAACCCGAGGGAGTCTGCCTTCCTCCTGAGCCCCTGTGGCACTTGAAACAGTGCTGATTCCTGTGCGTATTTTATGTTCAGCGGCAGAGGAAGGACTGCGGTGAAGGTCTCACAGAATGGAGTAGTGAAAGAAACGCTAGGACAGGCTTTCAAATGGAGGTCAAACCCACATCGTTTTACTTAGCCCCCCCTCCATTTTAGAACATGAAAAGGAGAATAAAGCAAAGCCTGTTAGACTTCTATTCTCCTTTTTTCCCCTCCCCAAAATGACTGCTTGTTACAGACAGGAAGTAACTGCCAAAAGTTATTCACCTCCAATCCTTTATCACTTAAAAAAGCATTACGGTTCGGTCCACAGAGCCACTGGCAACTGCGGTTTGGGAACAGCTATCTATCTGTAATGATAAATAATAAAATAAAGCGTCTTCCCTTTTGAATCCCAGCTGAGAGATTTTGCCAAGTGATCAAACTTGTCTGAACCTCTGCGCAGCAGCTTTGAAGTAATAAGAAAGAGATTGAAAACCTGCAGCCAAGAGCCGCACACACCTCATTAGGGCCCAGCCATGCGGGAAGGCCGAGCGGCAGCCGCTGGGCCCGGTCCTGCGTACCCACTGGAAAGGGGCTGCGGGAAGGGAAGATAAAAGAGCCTTTCACAGTGGAAGTGCACCGGTGACATTTTTATGAGCGCCAGGCCCGAGGCCGAGGGGGTCTCGGCCACGCACACAGCCCCCGCCATGCTGCCCAAGTGCAGGCCTCAGGGCAGGCAGGGGTGTGGGGGGCTCGGCCGCTGCCGTCGCCCTTCCTCTGTCTCCAATGCTTTTCCCTCTTCCTTTCTTTTTTTGTTTCTGAAGGAGATAGTTTAATGTACAGGGCTCTACCTTCACCAGGTTGTGCTCAGAAAAGCCCCCCCCAAATGAGAAACATATTTCTGAAAGATCACGAGCTGGGTTCTCCAATCTGGTTCAGCAGAGTTCATGTGACACTTCGCAGTATAATTCAGCCAAATTATTTTTTTCTTTAAAAAAAACCAAAGCAAAACAAAAACACTAAAGCTTAACAGACTTGTAAAACACTTTTAAAAATGTCTGAAGAGTTTAATCACAGATCTTACCACACAGACACTGGTGAGGCTGTGTGCTGGCACTAAAGCAGAGTATTTAACTTTGAGAGCTGAAGTTCTGGGTTTAATTTTCAGTTTCAGACTAAACAGCAGGTCTGCAGCAAAAGGCAGGGCGACGACTCCTGAGCAAAATGGGGTGATGGAAATGCTTTTCTTGCAAACTTTACTGATAGTGTAACCATGGAGCACCTCTTTGTGCAGGCGAAAGCGCAAAATCAGAGGTTTGTGTTGGTTTTAATAAACTTCCCGCCCCGTCCCCTCCCTTTTTTTACTGCAAAGAATTCTGCTGCTATTTTATTATGTAATGCTGCAGGCTAAAAATATATCCCTAATTTAAGCCATCTTGCCAATAAATCTACAAATACCAGGTAATCCAAAAAGGGTAGTTATGGTTTAATGACATACTCTTCTTGTCATCTTAACGTGTTCAGCTCCTAAAGGATTTAGAGCGATTCATTTAAAGATTTTTTTCAACTTCTTGAATATCTCCACACAATCTGGTGGAAAGGGCGATAAAGTATGGTCCTCTTCAGCATAGAGTGGCAACCCAACTTTTCAAGCTTCGTCTGCGCTGCAATCCATGCTACCACAGCGCAAAGCCTTTTCTTTCTCTAGCAGGACGGTCTGATTCAAAGTGAGCAGGGTTGTCCAGCTTAATACATAGTGATTATTTCATTTTGATTATAGAACCTTTTATGGGAGTTTCTTTTCCAATTGAACACATCTATATTCTATAATCAAAACAGAAAAGGTATCCTGGTGGAAATGTGTGTTCAAAACATGTTTTTAGGATTGAGACAGATTTACTGCAATTTGTACCTCAATGTTAATCTATTCTCCTCTTCCTAAACTTAAAAAAATACTAATATAAATTACAGTTAATGTCTCACTGTATAACACAGTTCTCGGGAGACTATTAAAGCCACGGGCGAGCCGCCCAACATACTCTGTCTCTTTGCTCTTCTGATTTCAGTTTCTAGATTTTGCCTCAAAATAAGCATGAGAATCAGGGAAGGGGAGGGGGTGGAAGCCATTCACTTCCCCGAATCTGATATCTCCCGGGTCCTAGAGCTCACATGTCCCTTCCTTCCAGACTCAAGTCTGGTTTCAATGGAGCTCTCATTTTTCTTCCCACTAATCCTGCCGTGAGATCAACCATTGGTAACTCTGTGAGAAATTAAATACCAGGATGTGGGAAATCTGAGATCTGAATTCAGGCAGAATGTGGGTGATTCATTTTTTTATTTCTCTCCTTCTCTTTTCCCATGGCTGTTGTGTGGCAAATAACTCTCCAAACCTGAGATCAGAGATTGGCCCTGAACAATGTGACTCCACTGATAGAGCAGAGGCAAAGTGAGAAGTATATTGGAGATATTATACCCCTTTTTAATATAAGCAACTGTCACTTCTAAAGATAGATTTTGGCCAACATTTTCTGAAAACATTCTGGCATTTCCAGAGATGCCTTACCATGGCAGCAGAACTTCATCATGATGATACCATCTGCTGGAGCAGACTTCATAAAGAATTTAACATTTGTGGCATTGGGATCCCAATGAAACAGGATCCATGAGATAGTTTGCTATGGTGATGTGAGTGCTACAATGCCCAACAGGCAGGCAGTCGTATTGAATGGCTTTTTTTCTTTCTTGGTGTGAGAAAAGCACATTTATTTATTTAGGTCCAATAAGAATGAACTCAAGATGTTTACAAACACTGCACTGCCCAAAGGTTTAGGTCCTTCCTGCACTCTTGGCAATGTGCTGATGTCTGAAAACTGCCTACATACTGCTGTAGCCTTCAACGTGAAGTACCTAGGAGCATAATTATCACTGCATGGTTGACTAAGAGGCTGTGATACTCCCAAACATTTTACACTGCCTATAAACACAGCAGCACCATGCTCACAATATCCAACGAGCAATCAATGACCATGAGCTCTGAATGGCCCCCCCCCCAGCAGCCTGTCTGTCACAGCCTGTCCTTCCCAGCTGGGTTGCTTCACACCCACCACAGCACTAAGTGAGAGCACCAGAAGAAGTGATACAGGATGGAAGCTCCACCAGGGAAAATGGTTTTAGAGTATCTATCACAATTTTACTTTGTGCTCACTTTTATGAATCCTTTGTCTGAGTTGTCCTCTCTGAGCTGCAAGGGAGGAGGCACGCTCGTAGGTCATAGAATGGTTTAGGTGGAAGGGACCTAAGAAGATCCTAGTTCCAAACCCCCTGCCATGGGCAGGGACACTTCCCACTAGACCTGGTTGCTCAAAGCCCCATCCAGCCTGGTCTTGAACACTTCCAGGGATGGGGCATCTCCAGCTTCTCTGGGCAACCTGTTCCAGCGCCTCACCATCCTCATAGTGAAAAATTTCTTCCTAATATCTAATTTAAATCTACTATCTTCCAGTTTGAAGCCATTACCTCTCATTCTATCACTACATGCCCTTGTAAAAAGTCTCTCTCCAGCTTTCTTGTAGGCCCCCTTCAGACACTGGAAAGCTGCTATGTCTCCCCAGAGCCTTCTCTTCTCCAGGCTGAAAAACCCCAACTCTCTCAACCTGCCTTCATAGGAGAGGTGCTCCAGCCCTCTGATCGTCTTCGTGGCCCTCCTCTGGACCTGCTCCAACAGGTCCATGTCCTTGTGCTGAGGACTCCAAAGCTGGATGCAGTACTCCAGGTGGGGTCTCACGAGAGCGGAGTAGAGGGACAGAATCACCTCCCTCAACCTGCTGGCCATGCTTCTTTTGATGCAGGGTACGGTTGGCTTTCTGGGCTGCAAGCGCACATTGCTGGCTCATGTTCAGCTTCTCATCCACCAGCACCCCCAAGTCCCTCTCCTTAGGGCTGCTCTCAATCCATTCTCCACCCAGCCTGTATTTGTGCTTGGGATTGCTGTGACCCAGGTGCATTTGGCCTGGTTGAACTTAATGAGGTTTGCACAGGTCCACTTCTCAAGTCTGTCCAGGTCCCTCTGGATGGCATCCCTTCCCTCCAGTGTGTCAACTGTGCCACACAGCTTGATGCTGTGAGCAAACTTGCAAAGGGTGCACTCAATCCCACTGTCCATGTTGCTGACAAAGATATTAAACAGCACCAGTCCCAGTACTGAATCTTGAGGAAAGCCAGTCATCACTGGTTTCCACTTGGACATCAAGCCATTGACCGCAATCCTTTCAGTGCGACCAGCCAGCCAGTTCCTTATCCACTGAGTGGTCCATCCATCAAACCCGTGTGTCTCCAATTTAGAGACCAGGATGTCATGTGGGATAGTGTCAAACGCTTTGCATAAGTCTAGGTAGATGACATCTGTTGCTCTCCCCTTATCCACCAACACTGTAACCCAGTCATAGAAGGTCACCAAATTTGCCAGGCGTGACTTGCCCTTGGTGAAGCCATGTTAGCTGTCACCAATCACCTCCTTATTTTCCATGTGCCTTAGCAGGGTTTCCAGGAGGATCTGCTCCATGATCTTGCCGGGCACAGAGGTGAGACTGACCAACCTGTAGTTCCCCAGGGCTTTCTTTCTTCCCTTTTTGAAAATGGGGGTTATGTTTCCCCTTTTCCAGTCAGTGGGAACTTCACCAGACTGCAACAACTTTTCAAATATAATGGAAAGTGGCTTAGCAACTTCATCTGCCAGTTCCCTCAGGACCCGCAGATGGATTTCATCAGGTGCCATGGACTTGTTTATCTTCAGGTTGCTTAGATGGTCTCAAACTTTATCTTCACCTACAGTGGGCGGGTCTTCATTCTCATAGCCCCTGACTTTGCCTTCTGCAACCTGGGCAGTATGGTCAGAGCCCTTGCCGGTGAAGATCGAGGCAAAAAAGTCACTGAGTACCTCAGCCTTCTCCAGATCCTGGGTGGCCAGGCCTCCTGTTTCCTTCTGGAGAGGGCCCACATCTTCCCTAGTCTTCCTTTTATCATTGACATACTTACAGAAGTTTTTCTTGTTGCCTTTGATGTCCCTGGCCAGATTTAATTCTGTTTGGGCTTTAGCTTGCCCAACCTGGTCCCTGGCTGCTCAGTTTCTCTGCATTCCTCCCAGGCTACCTGTCTTTGCTTCCAGCCTCTGTAGGCCACCTTTTTGCTTTTGAGTGTGTCCAGGAGCTCCTTGTTCATCCATGCAGGCCTCCTGGCTTTTTTGCCTGACTTCTTCTTTGTAAGGATACATCGCTGCTGAGCTTGGAGGTGATCCCTGAATACTAACCAGCTTCCTTGGGCCCCTCTCCCCTCCAGTGCTTTATCCCATGGAACCCTACCAAGCAGATCCCTCAAGAGGCCAAAGCCTGCTCTCCTGGAGTCCAGGGTAGTGAACTTGCTGCTCATCCTCCTTGCTGCCCTAAGGATCCTGAACTCTACCATTTCATGATTACTGCAGCCAAGGCTACTCTTGAGCTTGACATTCCCCACTAGCCCCTCCTTGTTGGAAAGGACAAGGTCCAGCATAGCTCCTCTCCTCGTTGGAGAGGAGCATAGGTCCAGCCTGTCCATCCCAGCCTTAATGTTTGGCACAGGTGTCACAAGCTGACAGGCTGCCCAGGGAGGCCAGACGTCACCACAGGGTAGCATGGCAAAACTGATTTCAAGAACTAAATTCACCAAATTCCACAAATGCCCCATAGTGACTGACAGAGTAGCTGCGAAATGCTTCTTATTCTTCTTCTATTCCAAGACTGTTATTCTGGGCAACAAGAGTACCTTTTAAAATTCCCCAGATGTCATGGAAACCCCAGAATAAAATATGATATTGGATACTGGCTTCTTATTGCTTCCTTCCAGAACATGTTTAAAGATGTATATCAGTTAGCAAGGGCTGAGCATACTGTTCTTTCCCTAGTCAAATCTTTTTAATAGTGCTAGTATGCAAACACTGTAACTGACCATCCCAGCAAATTATTTAACGGATAAAAGAATGTATTTTCATTGGTCTTAACTTTGATTTTCATTGTGTTTACCTTATTCCACATTCATTGCATCATACCTCATTTTTAACATAAAATTTGCAACAGAATTTATATGGTCCTGAACTGGCATAGCAAAGATGGAACAACTTCTAGAAGTGGCTATGTAGAAGGTTCATGTCCCATGTTTTTCAGTGCAGCAGATGACCTGGGTTACAGCCTTGGAGTATCTATTAATAATATTTATGTCAGGAAATAAGGCATCTTTCAGTCTTCAGCTGGGTGTGGAGGAGCAACAAAAATGCTGACTGTGAAAGATGCAGAGCCTTTATGAGAAGCTCAAGGAACCAAGCTCTCAGCGAAGAGCACCTTCTTCCTGTGCAGCCTTCTGACACACCTCATTTTTGCTAATCAGCATTTTGATTATTTTTGTTGCTGTAAGTCCAGAGGCTGATCATTCTGGTAGTTTCAACTTTCTGGATACCGTTCTGGAAACATCTTAAAATAATCAGAATTTTCAGGGGGTAGCCAAGTACTGCCTAGAATCCTGTGTGCCTGAACTAAGATACCCAAGTGTTAGCAGCACAGGCTCTTGTTACTCTTGGAAATCTTGGCCAAAATGCATAGCATGTGTATGCAAAAGTAGCACTGTTTAATTTACTTTTGACTGACATTTTTTTAAACATCGTTCCCTGAGCAGCCATCTTCCTCAATGGTGTTTCCCAAGCACACGTCACAGCCCCTTCTCTTCTGGCTATTGTCACTGAGATTTTGGTTCGTGTCAAATCGGAGCCAAGTTCTGAACTGGATGGAGTACCTCCCTAAACAGCTCCTGTAGCCACAACCATGGGGTCAAACACAAAGCCACCCCGTCCACAGCCACTGCCTGCCTGTCTCGGGCTTCTTCCCCAAGCAGGGAGGGGAGAGTGAGGAGGTTGGGAGAGGGGGAAGGGGAGCATTACTGACTTAGGGAAATGTTTTAGCTTACCCCTTCGGCCTCCAACTTGCTGCGCCTGCTCCAAGTGCTACGCATGGAGCAGCTCAACAGCTGTAGTCCCTGAACGTTTCTATGTGCCATTAGGGAGAGGTCTTGCCCAGCATAGAGGGAAAGAGCAATGACCTGAGAGCACGTCTGTATTGAATGGAGAAACGCGTGACCAGCGCTGCATTCAGAAAGCTGCCTCCTGCTCTAGGGCTTGTCTCCAGGAAATTGAATGTTGCTTATTCGAACAGTTAAAATAACCTTTTTTTGCTCTTGTTCAGAGCTGAAGGCTCCTCCTGTGTTGGGCTATGCCATGGCACTCCTGCTTTTTGACTGACTCAGAAACTGGTTGAGAAGGACATGACATCTCCAAGTGGCACGTTGCAGCAGGCAAGACTCTCAATCCCCCAGACAGTCCCTGGCAAGCCATGAGGCAAAAACAACTTGTTAAATCTGATTCCTTTTTAGTCACATCAAATCATGAATGTGTGCACTCTCATAACTCCCTTACGCAAGAAGGGAGCATCAGCACCTCAGTTTTAGCCGAAGGGGAATCAAGGCACTGGGAGACTTGCCTAAAATGGGCCTTGCACACTGCAGTGTTCAGCACTAATGGCTTCAAAGGCAGCAAGAGGCTCACCCGGCAGTGCTGACTGGGGCATCTCTGCTCCTTAGGCAGCTTATGGGGACATGGGGACGGGCATCTCCACCTGCCCTGTCCGCCACTGGTACGCTAGGCAAGGAGATGCATAATTCAATCAGCATTTCCTGACTGAACTATGCATCTGAACTTAACAGAGGGGACAATGTTTCTTCTTGTTTTTCAGCACTGAGGCCGGTGCTGCTGTGAAGCTGGAACTCAACCACACTGTCTTTCTCCTGGTTGTTCTCTCAGTGGCTCTTCCACCTTTGAATCATTAGCTGCACTATGTCCCAGCTTCAGGGAGCGGCACAAAGAACACTTCTCCCTTGGCAGCCTGGAGCGCTGCTGGGATGAGAAATGGGGCTGCTGCCCAGGTGACCTACTTCCAGAGCAACTCCTGTGGCCACCACAGTCTTCCGAGAAGCAGGCTACCCCTGCTCCCCTGCAAAGCTCATTCCACTCCCACCCCACCCCCCCAAATACTGGATCCTAGCAGAGGCCATACAGGGTTCACAAGTCCCAAATAACGCGAGAGAGGAGCCTGGGGTAGGCAGGACTTTACGGCATTGCAGCCCCTGGGCAAGTGCCCCTCACACCTGCTGAGTGCAAGAGAGACTGGACAGGTAGGGAGCTGGGCGTTTTGTCTTTAACTCTATTAAACACTCAAATGCTGCCTGTGGGGAAACAGGGCTGGATTGAGGGCTGGATTACAAAGCTTATTGGTGTATCTGAAGCGAAGCAGTGATTTGTGATGCACACTTAAATGTTTAACTACCTTTGTAAAAAACGTGTCTGTTTCCTTTGTATTCTCCATGAAATGGTGGAAATGCTGGGTGAGCTCTCTCTGTATTTTCATTACTGGCAGGAAGAAAATACTCAAATCAGCTATGAGCAAAAGCAATTTTTATAAAAGCGTTTTTTAAAAAAATGATTTGTGGTAATGACCTTGTAACTCCAGTGTTCAGTGTGTGGAACTGTACTGGCTGACAAAGTCTTTGCCATGCCAACACTGAGAGGCCAGTATATACCTACCACTATCAACAAAAGAAACAATAAAAATGTAAAAAAAATTGCCTCATAGAGCAGCAACCTACATCTTTAGATCACTGTATGTATTTCTGATTTTTGACTCTTTAAAAGTAACTGAATATCTGAATATAATTGTGCCCTGAAGATAATTTTTTTTCGTTTTCTTTCATTCTTTCTGGTCACTTAATATCTCAACTTACTTGTTTAATGTATTTACAGCCAAATTTCTGGAAGCAGCACCTCAAAAATGTCACTCTATCAGAGCTATGTAATAAATGACAATTGTAAATACATAAAACCTTGGAAAACTGACTCTTACACTGATTTGGGTATGTAGGTGTAGCCTCACTGAATGATATTATTTAGAGTCTGTTCAGAAGTTCTGTCATATAAATAACAAAATATTTGCTGTCAGAAATACCTGACTTCCTCCTCTAGCCCTCATTCTTTAGTACCGGTTATTGCTTCATCTGTTCATGGAACTGGGAATTGCAGCTTCTGTATTTTTCCCCAGATTTTTTTGGTTTTATTTCAAAAAACCCTGCTCTTTTTTTTTTTAAGTCATCAGACAAACTGTTCAGTCTCCCTGTCACAATAAACCAATTATAAAAGAAGACTGAATATGTCTTCCTTTGGAAACCATTTTGCCTTGGAAGGAGAAGGTAAGCCCAGCACCGTCCGTGAGACTCCATCTACTGCATCCAGGAAGAAAGCGAGAGACTCTCCTGATTTCCTTAAAATCAAATTCAGACCTCTCCCAGAGCAATGGTACGTCCATACCTGTAGTTTAGGCATCCACCTAATTTTTTAATAATTCTGGCTCCAGTCCACAAATCTGTTATTATTCTAATTTTGGGGTTTTTTTCATTTTACACCAAGCAATCTTTACATGTTGCTTGAAATCTAAACAGCAGAACTGGCAACAATGAAACATAATTTTCAAATTGGAGCCATTTTTCACAGGACTTCCCGTGACATTTTTATCCATTTGTTTTCAAATCAGAAAAATGTTTCCAGAACACTCAGAAGCAAAATCTGGAAGGATTTTGCAGTGCAAAACTGTTCAAAAACCAAAATCAAATCCTGTTTTGGTTTTAAAAACTCAGTCCCCAGGTGATCATAATATTGTGAAGCTTCAGAAAAGCAAAATTTCCAAGGACACTTATGGGGAAAGGAGTCAATAAAAGCAGGTTATTTCATCGTGAAGCTATTTATGCAAAACCTCTGACCAGTTCCAACAAGCATCATCCCCCCAGCTGGTGGCAGTGGGAGACAGGGCATCGAGCTGGAGGGCCCCACAGCAGGTCCAGGGCTCAGCCCCACTGTGAAAGTTTCGGGCAGCTCCACTGGGACCACAGTCCACAGGGGGAGGTGCAGCGAGTCTGGGCTGATGGAGCTGTGGTATACACTTGCTCAGCACATGTGCACATGGTACCAAGGGCCTCTAGCACATACAAGATGACCCTGGCAACAATAAAAGAATGGTAACTCAGCCTTTCAGAGGATGTTCTGGAGTGGCGTGTGTAACACATGCAATTACCCTACTCTGAAGTATAAAATTCCACGTACCATTGGAAAATAAAGTTTTGTTCCTCTGGGATCTGACAACTTTCTGACTCTCCATATCAGTACATACAGAAGAAGTACAGGGAACAAAACAGAGCTTGCTGGATGCAGTGGGAAGAGCGATGAAACCCCAGGGCACCAGGTCAACCTCCAGGGCAGAGGTTTTTCAATGTTTCTACATCCAAGGCTCAGTTGTGTAAGGCTGCAATATTCCCAGCTTGACAGGACACAGGGTGGGCTTGGACAGTGGCACACGCTCTCTCGGATGTGTATGTGCACCTGCATGGGTGCAAAGTATCTGCCATCCTGTCTGTGACACTGGAAGCTTCCTTTCAACCTGCTAAAGTGGCTCTCCGGAGTATTTCTACCACATTTCTCCCTGGGATTTCCCAGAAGGGAAAAAAATAAATCCACATGTGGTGGCTAGCACGTATGCAAAACGCCCGAAGCTTGTGGAAGTGCAGATTTATTGCACGGCACAGAGAGGCGGTGCAGCACGTGCACCACGGGCCTGCTGGCCAGGGTGTCCCAGTGCGTCAGACCTGTCACACAACCCCCATGGGCCCCAGGCTCATCTCTGCTCATAAAGTCTGCTGCTTTTGGGCCACATATGAATGTGTGAATTGTCAATGTGGCTCCTGGGCTGCAGAGCCTGTCTGATGCTTTTAGCATTTACTGTGTCCTACACTGAGTAGGCATATGTGATGGATGCAGCTGGGGAACACGTATAACTTGAGGTTGTGAGGTGTATATATGTTATGACAAATTAACATGCATAACTTTATTGGTACCAAGACTAAGAAACAAGTAACAGAAAAAAATACAGCGAATCTGCGCTTTCTTTCCTATACAAAATAACACTTTTTAGCTTTTATTCTCGTTGGGATTTGATTTTTTTGGACATTGTTTTAAAAGCATCTAATGCGTTTAGCATTAGGTAGAAAAGTACACTTCATATGTACTTTTGGTGTACTTTTTCTGTACGCTTTCTGCTGTACCCTTCTCTATGTACACTTTATGTGTACTTTTCTGACTGATACACTGTCTTTCTGATTGATATGCTGTCTTTCAGACTCAGATACAAAGGATTTGCAAGGATTTGAGATTTTAACAGACCTCCCAAAGAGATTATAAGAAGATTTTCAAAGGGCTGTTCTACACTCACAGTATTCCTTCTCTCCAGAAATGATAAAAATAAAACATGTTCTGTTTCCAGAAAACTTTGATAGCTTTCATGATGTTTTCCTAAAAATATCTATTTCCTTTGTATTACTTAAGAGTGTAACTCCCCCATATGGCTGAGGCTACAGCTGCTACAAATAGCTCAAAACTGAGGAAATGGAGAAATTTCTATTTCTATTGGGACTGCTTATTTGCACACCTCAGTAAGAATACTACTACATCATGATTGTAAGATCTATTATTCAGAGACAGAGTGGATTTCAAAGGAACACCTTGTTTTTGAGGTTTAGGCACAAATTTAAGTGAAGGTGCTAAACGTACCAACGTCACACATTTAGGCTGGCTGTCTTTTCCTCATTTCCCAAAGGAAGTGTGAGAGCATGTGTCAGCGATCATCACAAAGATGTGTACAGACCATAGTAGTTAAAGGTTTGTATTAATGATATGGGTGTATAGATTTCCAGTGGATTTTACTGTTGCATTTACCGTCTGTGTGATGGTAAATCTTCAGAGCTCTGGGGATGGTTGGGGATACTGCAGAAGTTTATATAGGCATCTGTATGGCCCTAAACTGGACAGCAGATATCCATAGAGATTTAGAGCATGGCGGAGCCCTGCCCGATGCTTAAAATCTGGGAAACAGTGATGGGAGTGGAGCTGTTATTCATAAAACAAGAATTTTATCTGATCTTGCTGTTTCTATGCTTTTAAAAATGACACAAACCCAAGAGGCATAGGTACTAGCAACAGTAACAAGAGTAACAGTGATGTAAACTAACACTCATAGAAATCTTTGAGCAAACCCACCAAAATTCAAGGCACGGTACTCACGAGTGAAACTTGACCAAGAGTTTCTGCCACTTACCAGGGCAGGCTGGGGTAACACGCTCACCATCACACAGCAGTTCCCAACTGTAACCTCTTACAGTCCCCACTGATGAAGAAAGGACACATTTCTAACTTAATCCAGACTGCCACATGGTAAAGCCATCTGGGAGGATATTTTGAAGGAAACAGATGGAAAAGGAAGAGATTCCTCTGAATGTAGTGTAAGATTTACATTATCCTCCATGAACTTCCATGTAGTCCCCATGTTTATATAATTTATCACTATTTCCTTAGACAGCTCAGATTAGGAAGCCTGCATGAGCTCATGTTCTTGTAGTTCATTCTGAGTCTGAACCTCCCTCCTTTAAAGGGAAATTCAGTAGTGTAAAAAGAAAACGGAGAAAGGCAACTGGACTTAAGTGAAGCCCAGCAGCATGAAGTTCCTGATCGTCCCAGGAATTACGCTGTTTTACCTCCTCCTTCTTTCAGCCTCAGGAAGATGCTGTCAAGAGTGCTTGCTAACAGCGATAATTTTTGTTCTTTGCCATGCACCCACACCCAGCAAAACTGCAATGTTGTGCAAGCATAAGCATGGGAGCAGGGCCTATTAAAACCAGGAAGGGTTAAAGACAAGTCAATGATTTCACTGAACATCTCTCAGGCCAAGGATTAAAAAAAAAGAAATGTTCTCTGAGTGAAGACATGGCACACAAATAATTTAAAGAGTGTAACTTCACTAGTCATGTTGTGATGACTGGGGATTTCTAAAAAGCCCTCTCTCTCCTTTCATGCATTCTTCCATGCCTCCTCGTTTTCTATACAAACATTTCCATTACTAATGGGGATGTCAAAGGGCCTCATTTTCTCTCTCTCTGTCTCTGCCTCTGACCACGGAGATCCTGCTGAGGCACGGTGCAGCAGCGGCTGCATCTGGCTGGCTAAAACACCCTATGGCATCCCCACCGGAGTCACCACTTCGGGGAAGATGGCACAGGAAGATCCATACAGGGAAACCTGGTGCTTCAGTTCAAACGCCTACATCATTTTGCCATTAATTAAATCTGTCGTTACTTTGTTCTGCTACCAAAAGATGGAGACCCAGGTCCCCCCTTTGTCCTCCCACACCCCAACCCAGCCTCTGTCCCAGCCATTTCTTCCTCTCTTGTGGTAGGGCTCACACAAACAAAGCACTCGCAGGAATAAGTGCCCGGGGAGATCGCAGAGCTAGTGGCACCACACATGCCATCAGCAGCAATGGCTTCTGCCAGGCTAGGCTGACGGCAGAGTCACCAGCTCTAGACCCCTTTATCCCACTGACCCCAGTGGGGATGAGCTCTGCTATATACCAGAGGCAACCACAACACAAGCAGCCTCCTGCAGCCTTTGCCTCCTGGATGTGGCCTCCTTTGCACAGCAGGGTTTAAGCCTCCCTGTCTCAGGTACCATGGAGGAGATGGCTGGCTTTGTGCCCACTGGCAGATTTACCACCATGTTGTAGTAGGAATAGCCTGATTGCGGCCCTAACAGTTGAAGGATGTAAGTGAGACCAGGGAGAGGAAATATCTTTTATTAGAACAACTTGGTGTGTTTTAAATTGTGTGGTGTAGTTAGAAGATGGTAAGCCCTTGGGGACTGATGTTGCATTTCTTGCATAAGCTGGCCTAATAAAAGACATTACCTCTCCTTGCAAAACTTACCTCACTTGAAAATACTACTCCTGTATGTTTTATCCGCCTTTCAGAGACGTTAACATTATTGCCAGTGCCACGGATTCATCATTGCTGTGACTGTATTGATTTCTCTTGTAGAAAACTGATTCCCGCACATGCTTTTGAGAGTTACATCATTTCACCCCTTCAACTCACAGCTAGGATGTTTTCTCTTTCTTATGTAACAGCTCCTAATTCAGATTACAGTAGACATCACAATAATGTACACTGTACAATAATGTATTAAAACCATAAGGTGGAAGAACGAAAGTATTATTGCCTTCTGAAAGCAGACCTCTTTCCCGAAAAGTAATGGACCCTTTATGCTCTTGACTCAGCAATCATTGATGTTCACCGAGGTACAGCAGCAGAGCCCATGGACTCTGTCGGGCAGAGATGGACCTGCTCCCATGCCCACAGGCTTTCCTCTGTTGGTGCATATGTAACAAAGTGGCAGAGTTAGGATGTTTAGAGGTTTTTTTTTTTAACATGGGGTGGGCTGGGGAAAGAACATGGAGGTGACTGTAAATGCAGTGTTTGACCAGTTTCACGGCACCCTAGCTTGCACTTTGTCTAAGGTATTAAAGAAGAAGAATACCATCCAAAAGAAGAAGTTCAAATGTGTCAGTCTTTATGATGGATCCAGTCTAGTTACCAAGTTCAGCCTACTTTCTTTTGTGGATTTAGAGACTCCTTTAGACTCAGTGGGGAGGTGGTTTTTATACCTGTGACCCCTCCTTGCTGTAAGCAGTTCCCAGTTACCCACGTTGAGGACACACAGAGACACCTATCACATGCCGGACTTGTACCAGATATATATGTGCGTATGACTGCATTATCATCGCAAGGTGGCCACTACAGAAAGTGGACATTTCTGAGCAAGCACCATTCACTGCTTCCTCCTCTTATTCCCAAGAGCCACTGCGTGAATTGTTCTGGCGGCTGTGCCGAGCAAGTCAACAGCTGTCCCCCAGCTTATACGATTGAAGAAGATTCTTTACAGTAAAGGAAACCAGTTTAAATACTGAAGAATTATTTCATTTGAAGTAGTTTAAAGATTTTACATTAGCTCTTCTTACCTGAGCAGGCTTCTTTTGAACCACTTGTTGAGGCTGAAAAATAAAACAAAAGCATGGTGAGAAACAAAATCCACTGAGGTCACTAAACAGTGATTTCACAGATGCTGAGAAAAATGTTTTCAGCAATAGAAATAAAACACAGACAAAGCCTACATTCAGAAACGGGGTGATGAACATACCCAGCTGTCATACCCAACCTCTCCTACACTTATGTATATGACTTTGCTCTGAAGTAGTTCAAATTGCTGTGGATACAGAGCAATATGTTAAGTTTGTGTAATTAAAACCAAGGTGAACTCTAACTTAGCACGTTACGTCTGGCCTAATTTTCTAACTAGATTTTGTTGTCTCCACTGATGCCGTACACTCTCTTTCCACACTCTTTTAGCCATAAGTGGAGTGTCCTGCTGTGGGGAAGCCCTCCCTCCTGGCCATGAGCAGGAGCACAGCTCAGGCAGAGAGGTGAGGCACACATAACCCCATTCCTGAGCCAGGGCTTCCCACCTGACCAAAGCCATCGCTGCTGAAGCCAGAAGGCTGGTATAGGCAGTGGCCCCAGCCCTGGGAAACCCTGGTTTGGGAGCTCTAGCTGAATGAAGGTGATGCTATGCTGACCCTTGTGAGTCTGTTGACATGATTTCAGGGATGCCCATTGAGGGGCTGGCTGGGTGCGTGGCAGGGAGAACTGGAAGCTATGTCTGTCTGCCTACATGGGACCTCGTGGCACAGCCACGGGCTCCTCAGCAAGTCTTCCTCCTGACTGCTCCCACCCAGGAATGGGAAACACAGTCCCCACGTGAGTGAGAAAACCCACCAAGGTGCCAGTGCCCTTCATCCCTGCCCCAGGGAGGAGGAGGAGGAGTACTGATTAAGGAACTAACACAGGCACACTTAAAATACATCACCACCGCCCAGGTGATGTGACGATCCTTGTGGGTGCTAGGAGCAGCATGGAACAATAAGACCACAGATAAAAAACGAAATCCTGACACCAAGAGCACAAAAGGGCTTTTCTTACTTCAGTGGGGCAAAGCTGCTGTCTCCCTCCCCCCGACTTTCTGTTTTCAAAGTATATGAATTGCACCCAATGATTTTCTTCCTGCCCTTCCTTCCTGCCTGTTCCTAATCCCAGCCGTGATTTCAGTGCCTCGCTTGGGCAGAAGCCAACATGCTGTCCCTCTGCATGGCCAAAAATCTAATTTTCATGACAGTGTAGTAGGAAATAACTGGAATATTTCTGAATAAACAGTTTAGTGTAACTGGCCTTTCAGAGCAATATTTCAGTGGGAAGGATCAATGAAAATGTAAATTAAATGTAACTGATTCAATTCAGACTACCCACCACAAGCGTCCCTTTTCAACAAGAGATGCTTTGTTTATTTTCAGTCTTTTTCTAATTCAGCAGAATCCTATTGCTGTTGTATTTTTGTATCTGTGCCTCAGGCTCCAAGTTCTGCTCTCAAATAAATAGGAGAAAAAAACTATGTGATGACTGGGTCCGTCTTTAATCTTCAGGGTGGACCCTTTTCTTTTCCATTAAACTCCCTTGCAATGGAGAAGCTATTACCAAGGCACACATTTTACTGATGCCTTCTCCAGGTGGACTGCAAGACCTGAACTCATTAACGAACATTTGCTGCCGTCAGATAAAGGAATGAACTTCATAATTACAGAACTCATTGAGCTCTTCAGTAATCTGCCACTAGTGCTTTTCCGCTTTCTATTTTGCCTGCTAATTACACCTGTACACGTGTTTACTCCCAAACCACATGAAATCAGCACACATTCTTACAGGCTGACTGTTTTCTCCTGCTCAGAAATCCCCATATATTTTTGGCCATGCACTCTGCATTCATGTGACTCACACACTGTAGCTCAATGAAATCTTCTGAAAGAGCTGCCAACTCACCAAATTTTCCATGAATTAGGTCCTGACACTTCAATGAGAGAAAAGACAATGTCTGAAACAAGGCCAGCTCTGGCTTTCTGCCTAGTATGTGTCACAGTAATTCTACCAGCTGCCCTTCTACACAGCACTTCATACTTTTCAGACCACCAAAAAGCCCGTTGAATACCTTCAGTGATAGCTGGGGCTCAAGCTGCCAGTGTGTTTTCCCAGCCTCTGGCACCCAGTGGCTCCGGACTGGACCTAGAAAGTTTTTTTTGTGTGTGTTTGTTTTGTTTTGTTGTTATTTTTATGAATGGCTTTTGCAGGGGACTCTGACTCCAGCACAATCCTATCCAGCCATTCATAAAAAGCAGAGGGAAAATATTGTACTTTGCCCAGTTGGAAACTGTCTCTGATACTGACCAAGGCTTTCAAGAATCTTAGTCATTCAAGACCTTTGCTATCGTAGTGCTTCATGTCGAGAGCTCCCTGGCAGTGCTTGCTTACTGCTGGCTAGGTTTCCACTGGATTTGGGATCCTGAGTTCAGCGCATGTTATGCTTTCTCCCTTAAATGGAAGAAGCACAGCTATGCAAGCTCAAAAGCAGGGCTCAGCCCCTCAGCCGGTATTAGCGGCACACACCACCAACACGCCGGGAGCCATGCCCGCTCGTGTCATGCTGAGGGCTCCAGCTTGTGGCAGCTGAATCACTGCAAGTGCTGGTTTTCAGGAGCATTGCTTTTCCCTGCTTCAGCCTGGCTGCGTGGGACAGCATCTGGACACATGCAGGCTGGATAAATCCAGCAAGGTCCAGTCCTGAGGGGACTGCAGTGTCTACTCACTTAGGTCACCCCAGACCAGAAGAACTGAGGTGTACAGGAATAATGAAATTTCCCAAGCACGCCCTTTCATTTAACTGTTATGGATGTGATGCCTTTGGAAACTTTTTGACACGCTACAGACACAAACGCCGCGACTCGCTAAGCTTTGTGTTCACTGAGTTAAGAGATCTTTTCAGGGCTTCAAAGCAGACACCTCTGATTCAAAAGAGCGTTGCAACTGCACATTCAACTAGCCGGAAAGAAAGAGAATCTGTCTTGGTTACGGAAAAGACTGGAACCATAAAAAAGCTGAGGACAAGAGACTTTGAAGAGGTGCTTTGGGGCAAAATAAAGTTGTACGCAAGACACGAGAGCTCTGAACTATTATGTATCCACCCAGGAGCCTGTAGAGTACGATGGCGGACCTGCTCTGCCAGAAGCTCTCTCACGTCAGTGATCATATGTAAGGGGGAGCTTTGTGCAACACAGGACTTTCAGGTTTTATTTTTATCCTATGTTTAAAACACAGCTATTGTACACTGAATGTGTATCAGCTGAAATTCCATACACTTGAAAGCAAAATTCAGGGGTTTTTTACATCATAAGCAAGTACAAGTCAACCTTAAGTAGCCTTCTTAAAGCTGTATGAGACAAAAAGAACAAGTAACAGTGTTGGCAAAAATCCTATGATCATGTCATTTAAATGTCTATCATACAAGAACAAATTCAAAATACAGCAGAATTTCCTTTGCCATGTTTAAACTATTAAGTATGTGAGCTAAGGCAAAAGAATAATTTAAAACTTCAGGATAAGATTCCTAACTTTGAACAGAAAAAAATAAACCATCTAAAGAGGAAAGTACACAAAGTTTTTGGTGTTTTTATCTTTGCTTTAAGTTTTGGATGTTCAAAGCCCAACTGTTTATCTTCTACAAGACAACTCTTCCACTCCTCTGTCACAACACCCCTCATTGCATTTTATTTTCAAATTGTTACTTTACTCTTTGTCAATATCATAGATACATCCTTACAGCCTATACAGTCACTGGTCAAACAACTTCTTTGCCTTCTCTATGAGAACAGAAGAGCAGCCTCATGTGATGAGTCCATTTTCATCTTGTACCAGCGGTCAAAAGTTGTATCAAATTCGATTTGTCACACTTCTCATTTGCTGGAGTACTTCTTAAACTGTGACTTTTCATAGCATTATAAAAATAAGGAAGGATAAGGGTAAGTCTGTGTCAACTAGTATGAGCAATGCTGGAACACGTTTTTAATAATCAGAGATAAAAGCACGGGTCTGAATGGAAACCATCCCCTGACTGCTATGCCTGAAGCTCCAAGGGCAAGCTGCATGCTCAGAGTGCTCCTAGATTTTGTGTTCGTGTCTTCCTCTTCAAACTGAGTATTATGAAGATGTTTGACTGATGGTTCTTGGCAACAGTGACTCTCTGTTTTATTCCCACAGCTTGACACAGACAAGATATTTGCATGGAGGTAGCTCTGCTGGTGAGACTAAATGACCATGATGGAAGCTAATACCCAGCTAGGATGACATTTATAGTGCTGACAGCTCAGTGTTGTGCGGAGATCATTAAAATAATTTCATAGGTCATCCAAACACTTGTAGTTCTAAATTAAAAGATGAGTAAAACCATATTTAGTCTTTTTGTCTACATATCCTTGAAAATCAGGAAGTTCACGTTATACCAGTTGAAACCAATATAATCCAAAATAAATCATGTCTTCCAAGCAGTTCCATATGACAGCAGAGTAACTACTGTTCTGCCCTACAGCTTTAATTGGTTTGAGTCCAGCCTTTCCCTCCTTCTTCCAGCACAGAGTGATGAGACTGGGGCTCATGAAGACTGCGAGAGAGCCCTGGCCTCAGGGCAAAAGCTACTTTCAGCTTCATGACCCTCAGCAGGAATCTACCCTAGAATGATCCCTACGGCATGGGAAGCTGTGCCTGCCATTCACTCCGCTGGTCCAGGTATGCTCATGGCTTGCTTTAGAAATGATCTTCCTTTCGAGGGGGCAGCAGAAATGCTTTTTTACCCCATCAATAGTGAAGGGGGACGCCCCCTCCACCCAAGCAGAACTGGCTTGTGTTTTGGAAGCACAGGTCATGAATTCTCCTGCCTCCATTGCATGTTTGCAGTCAACTGGCAACTGTGGTGTCTGTGTACGCACACTGCTGTGGGTCATTAGGATCTAACAGCAAAACCATCTGGCCCTTAGAGTTCAAAGGAGATTTCACAGTCCTCTGTGTAGTCTCATAAATGAGGCTAATAGTAATCTGTGGAGAATTCTGGCAAAATCTGTGGAACTTTTATTCTTTATTTTCTATCCTACTTGGCACTCCTCTGAGTTTTTAATACCAAATACAAAGTCAGGTCATTCAAAAAATATTTATTAGCTTATTAAACTGACCTCCCCTGACTGCTGCTGGAAAACCCTGCAACATCTCAGGAGCTGCACCAATAACTTTAGCTGATGACAAAGTAAATAGTACTTCTATTCCACTTGTGGAGGAGAGCAGAGAGCATCAGAGTTTTCCAAGTACACAAAGGGACTTTTAATAGATATTTGACTGGCAACAAAATTTTATATTTCAATTGCTGAATTCAAAACACGCTGCTTCAAATGACTCTTTTGGTAGCCTGAAAATCCACTCACTGGCACATATATCCAGTCAGGTTTGTATATATCCAATGGAAGTCAAACAACTGACTTCAGCAGGGTTAGGATTTCATAGGTTTTGTTTACATAAAGCTACCTTAATGACATTTGCAATGGTTTTATGTTCTGAGAGGATAAAAACCATGAAAGAAATATATTAAAAATCAAATTCTATTTTCTTTTATTCTTGTATAACCCGTTATTTTTCAGTTGCCTTGACCCAACCTTCCTCACAGAGGTAGATTTCCCACCATCTTGGTAAGTACAAATTTAAGGGTTAGAACAGAAAGCGAAAATCCATTATTTTTCTTCACCTGCCAGCTGACCTGTTAGTTCAAGCACAACAATACTGCACTGAGTTTATCAAGGATATAACCAAAATTCAAAGCACAGTAGCTGTTAGTTCAGTGCTCTTGATAGACGCTATTAATTTTTATAATGTTTCAGCCAGTATTGGTCACATTTCCATAAAATATTTAGGGTAGTGCAGCTTATGAAATACCCATTTAATGGGCCTTGTATCTGTGGTTAAATCGTATAAGCAAAGTTTAAATTGGTGTACTTAGCTAAAATCAATACAGTTTGGCAGCAGGAGGATCTGTTGTTGCTGACTGCTCTTCTTCAGCCACTGATGCTTTGCTGAATTCCCCTGTTAACTTCATTATCATCCATGACGTGTTTGATAGGCTTTCCTGATTCATTTGCTCAGGTTTAGTTCAGCACCCTGTGCATTTTTCTGCTAAAATATTAAGACGGAATTTCTGCCTTTCAGAATAATTCTAGTACATAGTTCAGCATTGAGGTTTTCTTGATATGCACCTAAGGAAACACGAGCTGGCTCTTTTGTCTGGCAAACGTCATATGTATCTGTCTATTTATAACTCCCTACACAGACAGACTATTGAGAAAGCCAAGTAAGAGGTTCCAGCTATTCTTAGTTATAGCATAAGGAAAAAACCCCTACGTTTTAGAAGACAGAAATGATAAATCATTTGCAAAGAAACCAAGCCTTCATGATTCAGGGATAGAAACCAATCAGAAACTACTTAGCTTTATACCTTGCAGACTTCTCCAGACAAATAACTATTGTGCAACTGTTTATCTCCAGACTATCTTGTCTGTTTAGATACAGCAACCCCTGTGTTCACCATGCAATTCTCTTGGCCCATGTGGAAATGATTTTTGGTCACTACTAAACAGGCTAGATTTGAATTGATGACCTAGAGGTGAAAAGCACCGTATTACATTACCATCCGGTTCCAATTTTTGTTTTAGAGTCTTCCCTGTCTTCTTGCTCAGGCACCTCCCACTGTACAGACCAAAAAAACAGGGGCAGTTCTACTTCAGAGGCCATTCCTGGTGGTACCACTGATGGTGGCTGCGTGGAGCTGATCAGAGCTGCAGGATTGTCATCAGTGGACTCATCTCTGGACCTGACTCCCAGGAGCTCCCGAATCCCCCTGATCTTTGCACTGGCCTCCAGTCAAATAACAGATTAAATAGGGCAGTAAAGTCCCAAACCAGAAAACCTGCTGCAAAATCTACTACTGTTCGGAAAGCGAATTCTGAACTTCAGTGGTTTTACTCAAAATGTAACTACTGTCAGGTAACATTTCTCTTCTAGCCTCCTACATTCATTCTCCTCCTCATTTTAAGGTCACAGAGACCTTAATTCATTCAGAAACAGTGTCCTTGTGTCATTTAGAGACTGGGAAACATGCACATCCCATTTTCCACAATGTCGGCTTAGATATAAACAATCAAATTCATTTCCAGGCCTGTGAAAGCTTCTGCCAACAACAGGCCCAAACCTAGAGGTAGGGATGGAAAACAACTGAAGTGGCAGCGATGGAAAACAAGGGGTAAACTGCTCCACTGCGCAGCCCTGGGACTACAGCAGTGTCCCAGCAGTGACCTGTGGCAACTCTGCCCCCAGCCCCATGTTTCCACCACACTGCTGCTGCAATGGCCACGCCACAGCCTGGAGCTGCACTTCTTCACAAGAGCCCCTGAAGGAGGATACTGGTGAAAATACAACAGGCACTTCCCTCAGCCCTTGGGCACCCTCACTACCCTGGAAAGGTAGCCATTCAAGCTACCTTGAAGGTAGCGAATCAAGCCAAGGAGTTTCAGTGTCCTCCCTTGAGTATTTCCCAGTGGCAGCCTGTGGCATATTTCTTCAGTTTAACTGCATGCTAAGGTTGCTGCTGCCTCTGGAGATTTGTGCTTCATGTTTTAGCAAGGCACATCTCAACCAGAGGAGGTGAGCATCAGAGCGGGCACGATGTAAAGGCAGGTGCAGGAGAGTATGATCTGCCTAGAAAACCTGCAGACTTCACCTATAGGAGAAAACAATCCGGTCCAGCTCCACAGCCTGGCTTGCATCCGTACCACCTTTCCTCCTCCTGTACGGGGCCATTTCTTCCACACTGCCTGGAGGGAAGAGCCCATGGGCCATACTATTTCCTTAACCACACCTGGGCACTGTATTAGGTGGCAGAGGACAAGATGGTGAAGGACAGAAGGCTCCCAACTGCACAGCACAGACAACTGTGGGGCAGCGCTTGAGGCTGTGGCCAGGCACTCTTCTGCTCACTGAGCACAGACACAACTCTAGATCCCGTTAGGAAGAGCTACCTGTCCCCTCATCTGTACAAACTGGGGTAAGAACACAAGTGATTCAGGCAGCCTCTTTTGCACAGCCATTTCTGCCCCTTCAGAGATGTAAAGCATCTTGTACAGAGCTTATATGGTCATCCCCAGGCCCGGCTCTGAACTCCCACAGGAGCTTCCCCTTCCCATCCAGCCCATTGCCTCCGTGACCTCCCATTGCCCTGTGATGGCTGGGCAGGGTTTTCCTCCAAAGAAAAGACACACAGCAAAAGGAAGGCCTGGCTGATTTTCTGCAGCTGAGGATCTGGCCTGAGGCACTTCTCTTGAACTTCTTTGTCTGAGCAGATCCATTGGTAGCCACATGGTTGGCTGGGGATGTTTTTGTACGTCTGGGACATACAGATGTCTGATAGCTGTCTGTCTATCGAATAGATTTGATAATTATTACTGCCTCCAGGAAACTGATGCTGCTAAGAGTGTTTGTCAGAGTCTGACCAGAGCCTGCTGACATCCTGGCACAGTTTCATAAAGAAGTCAGTGTCCAAAATAGAAATACATTTTCCACGTTCTTGAAATATACCAGGGGTTTGGTGGCAAGTTGTTGTAATTAATCCACTTCCTGGCTATATATATTTTGGGATTGTTCTGGTCATTGGTATGTTAAATACTGAACTCAGTTCATACTGTTATTTTTTACATGGAAATTACATTCATTATGTCCAAAGGCATGATTTGTAGGCACTCCTTGCAAAGCAGAAAAAACTCATTGCATTGCATTTCTGGTGTGCTTTTACCATTCACTCATTAATAGCAATTTCATCATATGCATCATTGCGAAATCCACGTGACACAGTAACGTATTTTAAAACATGGTAGCAAAACGATTTTCTCTTTTAACCAGCTAGAACCCATTTACTAAAAGACTGCAAAGTTAAAGTCTATAATATCCTATCATCAGTGTCTTCACAGCAGCAGAAATATGAATAATGTCGGTGTACACATGCTTCCCTCGGTCTGAAAGAGAAAGAAGGGGGAAGAGAGGCAGGAAGAAAGAGATTCTGCTCTTGATAATCCTACTGTAATTTTGGAGTTGTTCTATTTCTGTCCCCGGACAGACTGAATTTAGTCCAGTCTAGGAGAGAAGAGTTTGACTGTAATTTTTACAGGACAATTACCTGACTGTCTAGCTACAGTTATTTAATAGCCTTTTGGAAGCTACATCTGACCTGAAGATCCTATTTGTTGCTTGGATCTAACAATGTGAACATCAAAGGTATGTGTGTTAGGTATGCACGCAAATCCCCTGCAGCTTTTTTCATAATAGTACTGAAACCCGATGCCACATCAAGAATGCAGCGCCTGGAGCACCCTGCGACAGCACAGCCCCGCTCCCTGGTACAGCTTAAAGTGGTTTCCTCGCTCACAGAGCTCCATCCACCACTTGGAAAGTGGCTTGCTTTTAAACGCTACAGTTGCTAGGGAGGGCTTGTGAACGTTTTACCAAACGCAGGTCATTTCAGAGAACAGGACTGCTCGATATTTACTGTCAGTTCCTGATAACTGTTCCATGTTGTTTCTGTTGCTTAAGTGACAAAAACTGATTTTTCATACCACAAAAAACAAAGCTAAATCCTGTCCCTGGCTAAGTTCTCCCCTTGGTTCAAACCAGTTGCAGAGTCTGCCCAAAGAGGTAAATGCTTCCATCTCCCAACTAGTCACATTTTATTGTGCTTGGAACCTATGTGGTTTGGGATGTGCCAAAAATATACCAGTTGGTAGCATCTGTGGCTAGGTGGTCCTGGCAGCAGACGTGAAAGCAGCTTGCTGGATGAAGGAGCAGGATAGCTGGCCTCCAAATGCTGCTGTAGTTGGCACAGAAAGACACACCCTTTCTGGGAATTAGGTACACTGGGTAGACAGAAGCTTGATTTGCAGCTGAACATAATCCACCTCCATGAGATCACGTATTTTATCAGCACCAGATCACTTAACGGCAGCTGCGAGATCATTTTAGCATTGGCAGCAATGCAGCCAAGGATACCCTGATACTCTACATATTAACAGGTATGGGAGCTACTGATGGTGTGGAGCAACGTTCTTCTGCTGGTGGTCACCAGGCTGCTCCCAGGCACCTAAATATCCCCACGTTCCATACCTGTGACTCCCCAGCCCAGCGTCAAGCAAGGCTTTATCTTAAGAAGGGAGCCAGGGCGCATGAGGGTGCGCCTTGAGGCGAGTCCACGGACACCAGAGGTTGCTGGGAGCTCATTGCTCTCCCATACAAACCCCATGGCCAGCAAGAAGGCCATCAGCAAAGGAAGGACTGCATTTGGAGGAGGGGCAAGGACAACAGTATAGTTTGGGACAGCATGAGTACACCTAGGAGCTTCTGGAAATCTTTGGCTGTTAGGAAACAGTGCTGGCAAGTTTTGGTTGGATTGCACACTGGGAAAGGTCCAAAGGGACCAAAGGGATGGATGGATGGAAGTGGCAAGGAGAGGTGGTGAGAGAGAGGGGGAACAAACACACACCACCTTCCGGGCTTGCACACAAATGGGAACAAGGTCTCTGCGCTGCCAGTTATGTGCAAGGAACTGAGAGGAAACACACAGAAATACCTTATGCATACTTCTTTTTGTCCACCAACGCACACAAGATGTATTGTTGTCATATTTTTGGCTTCTTCCATCCTCTTAAAAGTGTGTGCGTTACCGACATATTTTGGGGGGGTTTCATGGTGTTTTTAAAGAGAGCAATTGGAAAGTTTGGTTAGAAAGACTTTTTAGGTACTGGTGGGGTTTTTAGATTGTAGGATCAGATGCATTTTGTAGGCTTTTTGGGAGTGCTTCATCTTCTAGGATCATAAAAAGGAAGAGAGAAATAGGAAGGCCCTGCGACTACTGCGTTGGGGAGCAGAAGATTACACCCCTACCCGCAAGCAGAGAACAACCTGCCACTCAAGGCTGATGCCAGCAGGATCCGCAGCTCGTGCTCTTCCTGAAGAAGAACTCAAGCCATCTCTCAGCACGACAATCTGTGCAAAAGCAGGTCTGCTTCAGCTTTGCAGTTAGATGGCGCTGGCAGTGGGACAGCCAGGACATTCACTGTGTGCTATACAAGCACTTCAACAGGGTGGGGGACAGTGACGGGATAAGGAGTTGCCCATGCCTCTTCGCCTTTCATCACCTCCCAGGAATGTCTGCCTTCGGGGCTAATTTAGAAGCATTTACATTAATAAATGTGTGGCCTTTTCAGCCACGTTTTTTCACTTCAGTTCCTGTCTGCCCTTGCTGGCACACGCCCTTGGCAATTTGTGGTTATTTTTCTCATTCGACATTGTATAATCATCCTTTATTACTGAATATAGATTTTTTTTTTTTTATAGTTAAGCAAATGCAAAGCTCATGGAAGTGATACAGGCTAGCTCCGCTTTACTTAGCAAATACTGGGCTTTTTTTCTTTTTCTTTCTTTTCTTCTTTTTCTCAGTCAAAAGGACAATGTTACACTAACTGTAAACTCATTTGCAAGCCCAAACCTGATGATTTCGTGAGTCTTCCAGATGCATCATCACGGTTCCAGAAAGCTTCCTGACTGACAAGAAAGCCAGGACTTCTGTGAGATCTCCATATCAGGATATTATTAATAAACATTCTGTACCTCAGAGGGAACCTCCCCAATATCACGTAAGCTCCACATGGCTCCCTGCTCAGCACTGTGGATGTCTTCTCCTTCTCCTTACTCCTACGTGTGATGGGGCCCAACCTTTTGGGCTGGGGTTGGTTGAATGGTCCTTCATGGAGGTACTTAAGGTCTCTGTGCTCAACTCCAACCATGACTTAATACCTGAAGACACTTCTTTCACATCCATGCTCATCCCATGACAAGATGATGTCTGTGCTTGGACCCACCGATAGATGTGGTATCAGATGGGTGAAGAGCAGGATCCACACATCCTTGAAGAGACAGCACAGTGGAAAGAAGGCCATTGCCCTCTGCTCAGGATTAAGGGCCTTCAGAAAAGAGGATGCAGAGTAATTTTGCACTGTTGATAATTTTGACAGGGAGGATCCAGCCCATGAGCTTTAGTTTAACAAGCCCTGCCCTAGAAAACAGTTAGTGGGTCCATTTAAAATTCGGAACCTTCACTTAGAGCACTGGCCAGTAACACCAGGGACCGTGCTTGCACCTGGCTCTCAGCCATACTACGTTCCAACTACAGGGCTGCCTTGGACTTGGGAAGTGCCTAGACACCACCACGATGAACATGTTTGCCTATCTCCTCATCAGTGTCACTTATGGTGGATTTCTTTTTTTTTTCCCAAGTACATTTTTCTTAACCCTCAGTGTTCCTTCAGAAATGGAGATCTAACTCATTACCAGATGTCAGTGGGAGACCTGTGATGCTGTGTGATGGGTCATATCAGTACTACTCCTCAGTTCAACACGAACTTCCTTACGAAAAGCTTAAGAATATGTATCAGATAACTAAAAACAATCACAATATTTAAATGCATAATCTCATTTCTGAATGGCCTTTTCATCTCTGCAGATCCCGAAGTGATTTATACACTGGAAGTGACACGGGAACCTTATAAAGGGATCTGTTTCACTCTGCATCAAAACGCAGCCATTTCTGGGATGAGGTCTGGCAGCTGTTTTAACAGCACAAGACAATGTTACATACAGTTGGGGCATGAGGTGAAGAATAGCATATCCAGTGTACGTGGCGGGGAAGGAAGGATGTAATTATCCAAATTGGAATTTGGCCAGGACACTGGGGTCAAAACCCTGACTCTTTTGAAAAGTGCCATGGGAACACTAATGACCACGAGTGGTCAGGGCCTTGATTTTACATCTCATCTGAAAAACAACACCTCCAATGACAGTTTTCTTGAGTACCATGCAGAGGCATTCATCCTAAGTGAATCAGAAAGAAAAGTACATCCCAGCACAGCAGCTAGGTGTCCTTGGAGGTATTAATTTTGTTCCCCAGTCAGTCTATATAATCCGAGAGCCCAGGGGACATATACATACCCCTTTCATAGCACTGGTCTACAAAGAGAACAGGACGCTGCTTGTGTTGGATATATTTATCAGAAACTCAGATCACAACCCCACTATTTTCAAAACAGCAATACTCCTCCCATGATCATCTCATGACTTGACTTCTCATGTCTAAAATGTGAATCATGCTGAGTATTTAATCTATGAATGGCTACTAACCAAATAAACAACTTTCCATTGTGGCATTAGTGAGCTACTGCATTCTGCATGATTTAAGTACATGAACACATCACTGACTTGAAAGGCATTTTAAAAGTCACTACTACCAGGTAAGTGGCAGTAACAGAATACATACCAGTTTTAGCCTACTTCAGATGTGAGGATGTACAGCATCACTTTAAACATATTTTACTAAGGTGAAGGAATAGTAATTAGCAATGAGGACAGGCTAGCAGCCTGTGTATGAGTAGTCTCTAATACCTATCAAAGCTCAACCAGGGCACTGTAACGCTATCATGCATTAAATACCTCAGACTAGAAATCATGTCCATATCTGTTTTTATAGATTTGGAGAGAGAACTTAGTGCTAATGCACTAAGTTGGCTTACACCTTAAGACTATTAATTTTTGATCAGTCTTAATTCTTAAAATAAGGTTCAGCAACCTACCCACCCTGAACAGTTTCTGCCCAGCACAAAACATCACGCAATTCTCAACAAGCCCCTGCTGCTTCTAGGTGTGCCCAAACCCCGACACTAGGGTAATTCTTAGACTCTTGTCAACTGAGAGCTAGACCTAATGGCAGGTGCCTCCAGGCACTCAAATGACTGTAGCCCTCCCAATAGCTCATGAACTGTATCATGCTGGACTACGTACCGCAGCCAGCAGTGGGACCAGGAGGAATCAAATCCTGTGCTACTGGAGACAGGAAAAACCATCAAAGCTGACATTTCCAGGCTGCTCAGCAAATGTTCACCCAGCTACTCGCTCCACTCCTGTCTTCCCATGGCACTGCACTACTCTGGGGAAACAAGCAAGGAACGCAGCAAGCGAGGCAGAAAGACTCTGGGCAACAAGATTTTCATGCAATATTGGGAGAATGAGGGAAATTTATTGTCACTGCACTAGACGCTGCACAGCTGATTCCCTCACGTGAAGAATGGGTGCTCCGAACGTGGAAGACTGACAAAAGGTGGGCTTTGGAAAAGAGGCCTAGAGAGATTAAATGCTTCCTCACAGAACATAGAATAGAATCATAGAATCGTCTAGGTTGGAACGGACCTTTGAGATCATTGAGTCCAACCATCAACTTAACACTGCCAAAACCAACACTAAACCATGTCCCTCAGCACCACGTCTGCCCATCTTTTAAATACCTCCAGGGATGGTGATTCCACCACTTCCCTGGGCAGCCTGTTCCAATGTTTGATAACCCCTTCTTTGAGGAAATTTTTCCTCATATCCGTGTCAGTGTCAAAAATACTACTGAATGCAGGTTTCTTGGAACTGGCCTAAACCTCTATCACAGTCCCCATTTTAAAAATGTGAGTCAAAAGATGATGAGAGTTTGTCACCTGCGTTTAAATGCCATCCATAGGAAGGACTCCCCCTCTGGCCATAATCCTAAGAAAACTGGAGCAGACCTTCGCTTGTGATGGACTCCGATGGCCCATCCTGCACAGGTCACATCAGATTATCACATGGTCCCATCTGGCTTTAGCATCTGTGAATCAAGGGTCAGATACTGATATCACTAGTCTAACAAGGGAGACCTAGTCTGTCTCATAGAAATACAGCCAAGATGGTTACTTTTTCACAAGCATTTCCTTACATAGCAGGAACATGCACGCATGTGCTGCAGAGAAATTAAATAATAAATTATGATCAAGGAAAATTAAAGGAATGGACACAAAACCCACTAAGACCAGATGCACGTAACTAGGTACCTCAGATTTGTTTGAACAATCTCACAGAAGTGAACCCAACAAAAACCCATCGGGTTGATAGAGTGAGTAAGAGTAACTGCGCGCAGGAGAGCGCACGACTGCAGCACTGGAAGAAAATGAACCCTGGGGGTTCTACAGGGTGAGGCAAGGTATTATATAGCTCTTTCAGCTATGAAGTTATATATAACGTAGGAATATGCAGCAACGCCAGTTCAGAAGAAATTTAAAAACAGTTATCAGTCTTTGCTTTACGTAGGTACTGGTTTTGAATACACTTGAAGAAACAGCATTATGTACATAAGATTACATTAGATGGCTTTCACGCAAACCAGATACAAGTGACACTACATGAAGCAAACCTAATAGCTCATCTCCTTTTTATAAAATCAGAACCAAAATTGTGATTTTTGCCTGACAGCAATCAAGCACAGAGTGTCCTTTTTTCAAAGCAAAATCTAGTTAACAGAAACACAGGCATGTTTGCTCCTGATCTCACTGTTAGAAGCTTGAGTGAATGTTTGCCTGCTTTGCTGGACATACGCAAGTATTAGTTAATCTGTCACCCAGCTAATTTTTACTTCTTTAGTAATACTATTTATTATTCCAGATTTGCTTTTGCCCTTAAAAGCAATTTAACTTAATGTTAAATGTTTTCTTGTATTTCCTTTCCAGCACTGCCTTTTCTGTAAAAAGAGCGTTGCTGCATCTTAAGTGCACCCAGTGCCCACAGCACTATAAAACACCCCAACAACAAATACACAAAATCCAAGCCTTCTCTTGCTTGTTGCTCTGCTCAGTTTACTATCCTCTCATTGTTTTACTTTAATTGCTGGAGCTTGATACTGTACTCATTTTCCTCGGTCAGTTCATAATATCAATTTCCCTGAAGGTCAGAAACAATACCTCAGGAAATACCACCTGCTATTCAGGGATATCACAGGAAATTTGCATTTCCACTTTGTAAAGTGTTATTATTTTGGACTGACAACCTACATTTATTTCATTATCCCAAAGTGCTGGGATCCCAGTAAGCTAGAAAGAGAGAACGGGTGTCCTGGCTGGCCTCCCGCTAGCATTTCATGGTCATTAACAATCAAGAGTGAGAAGAGAAACAACTTGCTGCTGAAAGATGTGCGTGCTTCACACGCAGCTCTCCCTGTCACTTCCACTGGAGTATGGGAGCAATTCAGCCTCTTCACCGATATCCCCCGGCTCGGCCAGCTCTCCTTCGGAGCTGGGCTGCTGCCTGAGCACATTCTTCCAGCCTCTGCAAACAGCACTGAGGAATGAGGTGGTGGATACAGCCAGAGGATTTGCTCTCTTGCAGGAACACAGGCGGCTTGAGTGCGGTCTCTGTAGGGAGTTGGATGGTTTCCTTCTAGCCTCTTATTCATTGGGTGTGAGAACCTGGCGCTTCGGGACTGTCGGCAGGGGAAGGAAAGCCGACCTCAGTTAGGTGCTCACAAGCCTTCCAACCTTCGCAACAGCTGTAGCCAATATCCCTAAAACAAACTTCAGCCCTTCAGTGTTTTTTCCCTGGAGGGGCACTTTGAGGTGACCACCAGTACAAACTCCAGCAATTTTATTCCCTTAGTCCTCTCAGCACAACCCTCAGGGGTCAGGCAGGAAGGAGGTGACCCATCAGAAGGAAGCTGCAATCCTGCACATTTCTGATGCATTTTCTACACAACATTAAGCGTTAGTAGCCTTTTTCCCAGCTCTTCAAACTCAAACTTACCTTTGGCCATTCTGTTTTCTCCTCCTGAGCTGACGCTGGTGGGGAGGAGCCATGCCCCGTCGGGCAGAGCAGAGCACCTGCTTCGAGCAGACATGGCCGGGGCAGCGAGCGGCATGGCTGCACGTCGCATCCCTCACGCACGTGTCAGGAAGCCTGGGCTACGTGAAATGCCAGGGGGAGAGGGGTATTCACAACCACCTATCGCTTCTCCCAGGGAGCCCACCCTGCCACCCAGAAACACCCAGTGATGGGCACAAGGCTACCGGACTGAAGATAGAAATGTGCTTTAAAATGGCTTTATTTGTGGAGGTCTGTCCGAATCCAGCTCCGTGGCTTAGGAGGAAGCGTGACTGTGGGAACTTCCTTGCACAGTTTCTTCTTGGCTGACCGAACACATCCCAGAGATTTCACTTCTGGGAGGAATGCCTTGAAGCGATTTTTTTTATGATGAGGGTGTTTCAAGACAAATTCCTGTTTCAAGCAGCAGCACTGGAGACTGCTGAGGGAGGGCAGCGAGACTTACTGGCTGGATTAAAGGAAACTTTCTTTTTGGCTGGCTGCACGAAAGGGCACAGATGAGGCGGCAGCGGAGGAGCGCACGCACCGACAACTTCCCTGAGTCACTCTCCAGCCCTGCTCACGCCAGGGAGCTGCACTGCCACCACCAGTGCCAGCGCCAAGCCAGCCTGCTGCCTGGGAGCTCCACGTTACGCAGAGCCAGGGGTGACGCAGGCTCCCCTGCCCCGGTGCAGGGGCAAGGCTGAAAGCTGCCGCTACGCCAGCAGGTCCCAGCTGCAGATGCGGCGCTGGCACAAGCAGCTCCAAAGCTGCCTGAAGTTACGTGAGCTCAATTTGCTCCTCTCGCCCAAGAAGAGATGAAACACAAAGAAGTCACCATGCCCCTTCCCAGCCATGAGGTCTATCACAAATCAGCTGAGAATTTCCCCCCTTGGGGAGTCCTGCCCAGGTATTTGGATTTAGCAGTTGGCGTCAATGGCAAGGTCTTGCTGGCAGAGAACTGCGAGCTGGCACTGACTCAGAGGCTGTTTGCACAAGGGCTGTCTTTTAAAACTTCAGACTGATAAAACTAATGACTGTGTTGAGAGATGCTCATAAAACACTGAGTCACCCCTTATTCAATTAAGGCAGCCGTCACTGATCTTTCAAGGAGGCCTGAATGGGTTATTCCCCTCTACGCTGCGCTGAACTCAGAAATATCAATCTGCATGACACTCTGGATGACCTAGGCTGGCAGTCAGAAAGTTCAAAAGGTGAGGAACACCTCTCAACAGGAATAAACAGTGACGCACATTTGGAAATAACCCTTAAAATTACAATTAGCTTAGGAGGGATGGCAAGAAATAACTGTACACCAGCCCCAGCCGCCTTCAAGGCCGATTTAAAAATCAGGAGGAGGAGAAATGTCAATGTTTAACCCTTAAACAAAAAAATGTTTAATTTTTAAACATCTATGTTCCTTTTATGATTGTTAACTCAATATTAATACAGAATGTAGACCATTTAATAGCCTCCACACAGGACTCCCCTGTCGCTCCCTTCCCAAAAAGTCTATTTTAGGCAGATGAGCGCTACCAGCGGGAGGTTCAGAAATGCTGGTCCTAATAAACAACTCCAGGGCGAGACCTGCCGCCCTTCTTCAGACACACTGCCTAACGACTTCAGTGAGAGTTCTGCCTGAGTAAAAATACTGAGTTTTGGCCCATTACCTTCAAATGAACAGAACAGTTTATTTGTGTTTTGAGGTGCTTCCTCCTGTCTGAACTTTCACTTTGGACTGAGCCAAAGAGGTACAAAGGGATTTTCCTGCAATCCCCCAGGTTGTATGTGCACTCAAAAGGGCTCCCAAATTACTCTCTTGAGCTTTGTGACTTGAGCTTGTACCTGTAGCCCCTGCCTTCACTGAGCAGAAGAAGCGGGTAGAGATGGGATGCCTTGACAATGAGCTCTGACTGAGTTGAAAAATACTCCTTCTCCAATGCTGGCCTCCAAAGACAAAATCTCTAACATTCTTTAGCCTTCATCCCCTCTGCAAACTATATATGTTAAGACACGCTGTGTTTCCAAAAAGCTCTTACAACCTATAGACAAAAACCAGGACAGTGAAGAAAATCAGGAGCAGAAACAATAGCCGATGACAGTGCTTCCACCATTAACTTCCATGAGTTTGCTGCTCTAAAAAGCAGTCAGTAAATACTTGTGAGCAACCCTCACACCAGTCCACTGCGTCCTGCTAACGTCACGCAGCTGCTGCCCCCATCCATTGACTTCCTCACAGGTTTGAACTTACTTCATTCATTCATTTGGGAGAAGGTGCTGCAGTCTCTCCCTTCCAGCCCGCGTCCTTCCCAGAGAGCACCCCAGCGCTGAGGGCTGCACACCAGCCTCCCGGCTCCCCTCCTTCGCGTCCCCCCCCGCCGTGGTCCTCGGGAGGGGGGCACAGGGAGGAAGTGGTTCTGACATGTATTTTACTGATGTTTTAAAGCATATGGTCTGAATGCTCTGAATGCCGTGGAAGATTACTGTCACATGTCCTAACCCACTGCCTATCTGTTGACACAGTATCACCTTTCATAAATTGCTGGATACTATTTTCCCATCAGCATTGCTCTAAACACAGGAATTATGGGCAGGACACAAATCCAAACAACCCTTATATGCTTAATAAAATAAATAACAATCAGCCCCTTAAATGTTTCTCCTTTAAAGGAATTTTCCTTATTTTAGATCAAACACTTCCTTGGGATCCAAGCTAATTTGTAGTTTCCAGTGCCATAAATAAATAACACAAAGGAAAAAAAACCCCAACACATTCAAAATCAGCCTGATCTCTATTTTTAAATTCTAAAATATGTGCTCATGTCATGCTTTGGGTACTGGCACAATTTCTGAATGAATGCAAACAAAGACAGATCTGCTTGAATGCATCAGACCCCCTAATGCATATTTAGCATAGCTCCAGGTCAATGGACCCAGACCAATTTACACCAGTTCAACAGTTGGCCCGCAAGGTTCACATGAGCATGGTATCTCCGTAAGTACCTCCTCCCTTCCCTCCTTCTCAAACTTGTGAATGGGTTAATGCCGCGTGTCTCAGTGTGCCTCTGAACTCTGCAAACTAGTTGGATTTGGTTCAGGTCATGCAAAAGCAGGCTGGAAAACGCACATGAACCTCTGCCACCTCCCCCCTGCTCCACATAAACTTCCACACACTGATGGAGAGATAACCTCAGCTTTTCATAGCAAAACTGATTACTGATACGCTAGTTCAGCATGGAGTATAAAACATTACATTTTTATGGTTATCCATTGAGACAAAATTTTCTAAAGTGAGCAAGTACTTTCAGTTCAAAAACTCATGTTCACCTGAAACCTAATTTTCTGATGAAAATATTTCAGGAGAAAGAGCCTTGGGAGTAGCTAACAAAGCTTTATACTCTAACAGTGTACCTCTGTGTGCTTCTGCTCCTGAAACCTGTATCCTTCTCAAATTCCACCCATTTTGGCTTTCAATATGGCCTGCAGATCCACGGATGGAGACTTCACTGACTCACAGCCCTGAGCACCCTGCTTTTATCCTCTCCTCACTTAAGCAAAGAGGAGGTTAGTGCATATTAAACCATTGGATTTGTCTGCTCCAAGCGTACAGGGAAAGACTAGTGATGTGTTTGAAAGCCAAACGTAAGCCATTTGGGAACGCACTGGACAAAATCAACACCTGGCAGCTGGCCATCAGCCAGGTTTCACTCCAGAGATGCAGCACCGGTAAGAACTGGCCTGTGCCATGCGGGGAGACGCACTCTGCTATGAAAAGCTCCCAGAGGAACCCAAGAGTAGAGCCCCTCAGAGCAACCCAGTCACTCAGCGTGGCAGAGTACTGGGATCTCCGCCTGGTTCGCAGTACCATCTGAAGTTTGTACAAGGCCTCTAATGCTACAGTACCAGACAATTTCCCATACACTAAAAAATATACATGAATAATGACTCCCTCACTCCTTCTTCCCCTTCCTGTTGTCTTACGGAAACAGCTTAATTACCACATTGTGTTTATCTCATGTCAGCAAGTGTCTATGGAAGATGTTCTTACAAGCATGCACCAAATTCCAGCACCTTTGAGCAGCCATGCTCAAGCACCATAAAACAACCTGTGCCACCTAATCTTCTGAGATCTCCTTTCGTCACTTCATGTTCCCAAAGTCTCTGAGGAACATACATGTGCACTCTAATCCTTCCACCACATCTGCATGAGCCTGCATGTCAAATCTGACACAAAAGCAGTCTGGGAAGTGAAATGTTAAGCTGGCAGCCTGTGCTTAACATAGAGACTTTCATTTAAAAAAAAACACCAAACCTCCAGAAAGTGCCATGTATGCCATATCAGAGAATCATAGAATCATAGAATGGTTAGAGTGGGAAGGGACCTTAAAGATCATCTAGTTCCAACCCTCCTTGCCATGGGCAGGGACACCTACCATGAGACCAGGTTGCTAAAAGTCCCATTCAACCTGGCCTTGAACACTTCCAGGGATGGGGCATCCACAGCTTCTCTGAGCAACCTCTTCCAGTGTCTCACCACCCTGACAGTAAAGAATTTTTTCTTAATATTTAATCTAAATCTCCCCTCTTTCAGTTTAAAACCGTTACCCCTCATCCTATCACTACACTCCCTGATAAAGAGTCCCTCCCCATCTTTCCTGTAGGCCCCCTTAAAGTACTGGAAGGCTGCTGTATCATGCCAGCGTAGATCACAGAGCCACTAACCCTTTCTCTGCGGGGTGGTCTGGGGCTGCAGCGGCAGCGGTGCTCCAGTTGCCAGCACTCCCTGCAGGACCGGCCCATGGGGCAGCCGGGCCACAAGCTCCAGCAGCACAGCACAGCCCAGGCTTTCCCTTACGGCATGGTTACAGCGCCGGTCACCGACACCACACTCCTAGTGGCTCCGTCAGTGCGATGAAGCAGCTACACAGCCTATAGCATAGAAGTGTAAAACCCGAATAAAGATACAGCGTGTGTCACCCAAACCTGCAGCAAGTTTCTAAGTGCAAAAGATGATGGTGGTGTCCCAGTCCCGCCACAGCACCTAAGCAAGGATGCTGCAATTGCTGCTCATCAGAGCTCTCATTAGCAGTCACAGACCAGGGCAAGCAACCGAGCTTAAAACCCTTTTGTTCCTCCTGATCAGGACTTCAGCACATGACCGTTCATCAGGCAGCTACAATAGTAATGATAGTACGGTAACGATATAATCCAAATGAGGAATTAGCAGACCCAGGACTGTCAGACTAACGCCCTTCACAAGAACTAAATTCACCTGACAAGCAGTTTTCAAAAGAAAGACCATACGTAGTACTGGGCTGTGAAAAACAAGCTGGGAAACACTGACAGCAGTTTTAGAACATAAAACAACCCTAGAAGTTCCAGGTGAATCTAGCAGATGTTACAGACTAACGATACCTACACAAAAGCTTCACCTAAAGATCCTTCTCTTTCCTGACTGCAAAGTCCCCTCAAAGCCGTCTGCCACCAAAAACCAGGGGGAGTCCAACTGTGAGAAGATGAACTCATCCTTCCTTGCGCGCTCTGCCGAGCCTTGGGCTACTCGTTTTGGGGCTGGCCTCCCTACCCTGTGTGAGAGCAGCAAGGCTGATGTTGGTGAGCAAGGTATCACCCAGTGCAACTGCTGATCCCTCCAGGTGATCACATAGCAGCTGATGGGAGCTGGGAGCTGAGAGACAGTGAATCACCTTTCTCTAGGACACCAGCCTGCGGGCTCAACAAGTCTGGGCACCAGTACATCGCCGCGCTCCCAGGGTTTAAACCCTGTTTTACCTCTGCAGCCCCCAAACTGCCCACAGCTAGAGAGTGTCCCGTGGGGGCTGCACGAGGTGTCTGTGGGGCCAGCATCCTGCTTGCGGGCCATCTATTTACATGAAATTATCAAAAGTAGCTCTAGAAACTAAAGGAGAACAGAGAGAAATGAAAAAGTGGATTAGTGCCGTTTGACATCTACATCCTTGTATTTCAGGGCATCTGATAACCATTAAAGGCCCATAAACCAGACTGAATCTTGCCTTGCGGGCTTCCTTCATTAATAACTGTCTATTACGAGAGTGTTTGTATCTTTTTCTCATGCTGACTACTATATACAGGACATTAGATTAGCAAACCCATGATCTAATCCTGTACTGTATAGGCATTTTTTTTAAAAGGAGATGCCTACACAATACTTGCAGAGCATAACAACCCCTATTCCCTCACCACCGACCTTAAAATAGAATCCCCTTGCTGAGGAGATGGGGAATTATGCCATATTTTCAGATGTGGATAGCCAGTTAAACTGTACGCAAAATTTTTTTACTGTCTGCTTCCTTAATTTTGTTACATATAAAAACAGTAAAGAAAATTATTGCCTATAAAATGTTTGTTTCTGTTCTAGCAAAAGAAATGTAAAATATGTCCAAAAGCAGCCAAAATCCTATTTTTGTCTTACTCTAACTAAACCATGGCCAAACCAATTTCCTTCAAATTTTAAGGAAAAGAGAGATGTTCTTGGATCTCAGCTGAGAACTTGCGCACTACATTTCAATCTGGAGAGAATTTTTATGGCTGTGTTATTACTAATAAACAAAGTTTATAATGGAAACATTGACAGGACCTCCACCGAAGCTATACCAGCAAGGGCTGCTGTAATAAATTCAATTAACATCTAATAGAAACTCTGATCTCATCACATGCCAACTAACATTATGCTCGGAATAAAATAAAACTAGCGTGGACTGGCTTCTGTCAGTACTCAAAGACCCCCATCCTCAAATTCCTCCCACAGAGCAGCAGGTTTTATAAACCCACGCGCCTTCTTCAAATCAACAGAAACTACGGATGCTAGACCAGATTCCCTCCTCATTTGACCAGATTACACCCCTTTAAATCTAGAGTATCACTGCTGGCTACGCGAGCCCTCAGCCTCCTTACTGAGGTTATGACTGCAGCTGACTTTGGCTCAGGAGCTGTTGAAAAGATCAAACAAAAATTAGCAGTTCCTGTACAACAAAATATTTGGATATTAACCAGAGTTAAAAATCAAGCCCGAGCTTCCTGCCCGTTGGACATGCTACACTGAACATCCTTTTTAAATTCCACAGGTGATAAAACTTGCACTAAATGAGGCCGGTCTCAGCACAAGTCTGTACTGATGCCAGGCACAGCAATCTCTTTCATGTGTGCTGCTCTGCAAGCACTGAGGCTGCAAGGCATAGGGGTTCATGAAAAGATGCTGCTTTATAGGTTCACTGATAACTTGATAGAGCTGATAATGCAATTATTGCCGGCTGGGAGCTGACAAGTTAAACAGATTTTCACAGTGGTGGCAGAGTAATGCCAGAAAAGAGCAGGAAAAACACGGCCAGTACAACTCACAGGATGTGAACTTCTGTTTCCGAGATGAGTAAATAAAACAGATCCTTTTCGAAAGGATGTGCCTGTAACCCGGACCTGATACGACGGAGGTGCAGTCAAGATAACTACACTGGAATTCAGGTGGGGCTCGGGTGCGTGCAAATATGGCAGCAAAAAGCCTTGTGCCACAGGATAATTAGATATAGAATTTAAGGAGCCTAATCACCTGCTCCCAACGAGACAGTCTCCAAGGTGGGAACTGGGCAGTGGAGAGGGAAAGGGAGAGCCAGCTCTGAACCTGACGACAGGCATCCTCTTCCCCACCGCTGCCAGCTGCCGCTCTCCCTGCTCTGCCACCAGCGTGTTGTGGCATGGCTTCCCATCCCCTTCAGATAAAATTGGCCAGGCTCGCTCAGATCAACCATTAAAACGACTGAACTAATGCGGCTGATTTTGTTTGGAGTGGATTAGGAAGCGCTCACAGACAGAGCTCAGCAGCAGCTGGGCAAGGTCAGTAACCTCTGGCCAGGAGGCTGTGACGAGCAGCTGAGGGCAGTGACCTCCTCCACCGACACAGCTGGATCTCAAAGGGGACATCTTCCTACAGCTTAACTATGTGGGGTCCTCCATTGGCAATGGGCAGCCGGGACGACTTGTTCTCTTTCCCATGGAAATCCCTCACCCAGGGAATCATTACCTTTTTCCCAGCATGCAGCTCTGGAAGCGACGAAGTTCTGCTTTCAGATCATTTTTACGGCTACAGCAATGTGAACAGTCTTCACGGTAACAGCAAACTGAGCAAAACACTGAACTGAGGCACAGTGTATGGGTCGTAGTGATTCATAAATCCCCAAACACCCCCAGCAGACACCAATAAGACCAGGAGGTGCCATCGATATCACCTAGTCTGACCTCCTGCACAGCACAAGTCACAGAGTTTTGCCCAGCAATTCTTGCATCAACATCATAATTTCAGGTTGAAGTATTTCATATCTTTTAGAAAAACATCCAATTGTGATTTAAAGACCGCAAGTCTTGAAGAATTCACCACATCCCCTAAGCAAGCTGTTCCCGTGATCAATTGCCTTCATTCTTCAAAATGTATACCTCATGTGCATGTGGGAACTGAAAACGCAAAGGGTGAGTGAGCCAAGTTCTGGTGCTTTGGCACAAGTGAAGAATCAACCTCATATCAGTTTTATGAGGTTATTATAACTCCACATAAGAAGCTATACTATCTTTCTGGAAGATCTCGTGCAGAATTTAGCACGAGAAGTGCTAAACATTTTTCCCCACTTTGTGAGAACTTTTCAGACTGTTTCCTTCTCAGGACTGAACTCGACAAGTTGTGTAATTTTTGCACAAGGTATATGATCTACAACAGCCACCATGATCGTAGTGGTACCATGGCTCTTCTCCGGCCCCAGTACTGGTTTTGTTTGCCAAGCAGCTGGGGCTGAAGAGTCAGCTCCTGAAGTTGAAAGAGACCATCAAAGAGCATGTTTTTCTCTCCAACTACAGCTCTGGTTCCTTTACAGGAACCAAGACACAGGATGCGGTGCTGACATGCAACCGAAGGGGAGTGACTTTGCCTTGCAATCTGACAAACGCCATACAAAAGGCAGAGAATCGGAAGTTGTATGACACAGCAGTTGTATTTCAAGGACTGAGGAAGAAAAGTAATTGAAAGTCCTTTAAAAATGAAAACATCAGAAAAGGTTCATAAAACAAAAACACCAACACAATAAATCAACTGAAAATTCCCATTTCAGATATTGGTACTCAGTTCTGATCTTTCGTGTTTGTTTTAATCATAGACTGATTCCTTTTTCAAACAGAAAAGCAACCTTCTTCTTTTAGAAAATGCCAGAACAGGACACGTAACTTTTTTTTTGTTGTTTTAATTGAATTGAGAAATTCATTGAAATGGACCTTTCCATTTAGGAATTCATAGAATCATAGAATTGTCTGGGTTGGAAGGGACCTTTAAAGGTCATCTAGTCCAACCTCCCCTGCAATAAGCAGGGACATCTTCCAACTAGATCAGGTTGCTCAGAGCCCCTTCCAACCCCTGTGATTCCGTGTTTCCAGGGATGGGACACCTACCAGCTCTCTGGGCAACCTGTTCCAGTGTCTCACCACCCTGACAGTAAAGAATTTCTGCCTTATATTTAGTCTAAATCTACCCTCCTTTAGTTTAAAACCATTACGCCTTGTCCTATCGCAACAGGCCCTGCTAAGAAGTTTGTCCCCATCTTTCCTGTAGGCCCCTTTAAGTACTGGAAGGCCACAATAAGGTCTCCCTGGAGCCTTCTCTTCTCCAGGCTGAACAACCCCAACTCTCTCAGCGTGTCCTCATAGCAGAGGTGTTCCATCCCTCTGTTCATTTTTGTGGCCCTCCTCTGGACTCGCTCCAACAGGTCCATGTCTTTCCTGTACTGAGGACCTCAGAGCTGGCCACAGTACTCCAGGTGGGGTCTCACCTGATTAAACAATTTAGTCTTTCTGGATGAAAATCCTCCAAGAATTCCAAACCAGCCCTAGTAAGCCCTTACCCACGCTCAACCCCACGCCAGCGTGCCTCAAATTTTGCTGCAGTTGTAATCGCAGCCCTGCATGTAACTGCACATAACTGAGAAAGGATGCAGCTCCTCACACTTAATTCGTATCACTTATGAACTACACCTCTGCAACAGAGAGGAAAAGGAGAGCTGGTGCTGTGAACTCATGGCAACAGTGGGACATGGCTGCTTACGGACCATCTCCGCAGGAGTCATGGGCAAGAGGAAAGCAATGAGCTGTAAGGGACATCCTTTTGGGGGGAATTGTGTTGTGTGTCTTTTGTTTTCTTAACTTGGAATGAAGTCCAAAACACGCATGCTGTCATCCGTTCTTCCCTTGAAGGAGATGCCAACCCGTTAGCATCACTGGGAACTAAGGAGACAATTGTCATCGTGCTCTTTCTGTAACGACAGACTGTTTTCTCCAATGTAAATCTTATTTCCCACACACAGCACATATTCTCCTTCAAGTTTTTTTTCCACCTGAAAGAATCAGATCACCCCAAGGGTCTGGCTATGGAGAAGACCCTCAGCAGATCCTCATCTGATAGTTCACTCCATCAAGCAGAGGCAGAGGTCCAATGTCTTTTCCCAGTCAGCTGGAAGAGGTCGACTGGTGCACAGAGGCACAGCCTTCTCATGCCAATATTTCCTATGTTTGATGGGAAGGGCAACATTTTACTTGAGTCATCACAATTTTCAAATGATTATTCTTCCCCCTTTTCAGTCAAATACATGGGAAACAGAACTGCAGAACACTTGAGCTTGTGGCTGGAGACTGACCTCTGGGGTGACCCATTCATGACTCTACTCTATTCTCCAACTGAACACTAGAACGACTTCACCTTCAATCACTGTTAAATGTGACCTCATGACTATATTTGCCTGGATCGGTTTAGCTGCAGGCTTATGTTTTAAAGTTCAGCACTATAAAAACCAAGATTATTAGACACAATCAAGAATTAGACTTCAAAGACCTTTAGTCTGTCACATGTAATTAACATACTGAATCACAATTAAACCATGATTGGCATTTCATAGCACTAGTTCTTTGAGGACAGCAAAGCTCATTTTTACCAATAGTCTTTGAGAAAACGACTCCATTATTTAGAGGTATCTCTAATTTCTATACCGTTCAAGATATTCTCAGGAGGTATGAAACATAATTTCGAACATAAAGTTGCTTTCACATTATTTCATTATCCCTGCGGCATTTTTGGCAATGAGTGTTTTGGAAGGTGATTTTAAAAAGAGAACAAATACAAAATAAAGTTGTCAGTGCACTGATTGGAATTATGACTACGCATCCTTTAATCATGTGTCCCACTCAAGCCATGCAACTCTGAGCCCACATGGCCCACGGCTGAATCTCCCATCGTGGGCATTAAACGCTGTAATGTGTTTAATTAATTCACTAAAATGCACGAAGGTCCTTGGACACCACAGTGATTGGTGCCAAGTAAGTGTTTATACTTACAGCAACTGTTAATAAAACATTGTGCACTCCAGGTTTGGAAGCTGATATGGAAGAGCTGAGGGGCTCCGGGGCCTTGAGGTCATTCATATCTTGTGTCTCCTTACAGTTAAGGAGACTGAATTTTTGTCAAGCCAGTGCCTTGACTCTTTTCTGTACTCTCCTGACGCTCTGTAGCTGCCAAATTTCCATAAGCGCACGCTATCAGATGTGGTCCCCTTGGAAACACAGCACTTGGAAGCTGGTGAAATATGCCCAACAGGTCCTGGCTGTGGCATGACCAAGGCAGGTGTCCCACCAGGGTGTTCATTATGTCCAGGCCAGCCAGCCTGATTAGCTTACACAGCACCGCAGTCATTCTCACCCCGTTTTTCACTTAATTTGTCAGAGATGCAACCTCCTACTCTCACTTGTTCACATTCCTTTTTGGTTCAGAGCTGTCAGCTGGATCTACGGGGGCTTTCCATTCCTGTAACTGTAAGCTCAGGCAGCCTCTTCCATCTCTCAGGTACATCAGAAAAGCCCTGCCTTCTGCAATAGCTTTGCCATGAGACTCAGATGGGTAGATGGATACACAGACGGATGGACGAAGGAAGGAAGGAAGCAAGCAAGCAAGCAAGGAAGCAACGAAGCAAGGAAAGAAGGAAGATTTGGGTACTTTTCCCCAAAAGAGCTGTAACTCCCATCTCCCACACAGTGCATGTATTCTCCTTCAAGTCTTTTTTCACCTGGAGGAATCAGATCACCCAAAGGGTATGGCTATAGAGAAGATCCTCAGCAGATCCCCATCTGCTAGTTCACTCCATCCAGCAGAGGCCGAGGTCCAATGCTTTTTTTCAACGACATGGAACTTAGGGACATGGTTTGGTGGTGAACTTGGCAGTGTTAGGTTTATGGTTGGACTTGATGATCTTAAAGATGTTTTCCAACCCATACAATTCTATGATTCTACGATTCTAACTAGGTCCAATTATGGTACATCTCTTACTCTACCTCCAAGCTAACAGTTCCAATAGGTGCTTAAGGTTAAGGCTCTTATCTAAAGAGCTAGGAGGATTCTCCATGTAGCCTGTTGATCTACTGTTTATGAGTCTAAGAAGAACTCTCTAACATATTTGCAGTACATCCAGCTTTTCCCCCAACACTTTCCAAACACAGTGTTGTTCAGCAGGATGGAAGAGTGAGAAGTTATGTGTGACACATGGAAGACAACGTGCTCATTTCCCTTCTGTCTGATTCCTCCCTCTTTTAATTTTGGGGAGGAAAATTCCAGCAATTTTTTTTTTGGGGGGAAAAAGATTGGTTGGCTTTAGGAAATTCTGAAACAAAAATATCTGGTTTATCTTTAATTAATTGATTCATTATCAGCTTAAAAAATAGATGAATTGACATTTTAGGTACTGAATGTGAAAATGAATTTGTTCGAAACTCTTGGTTGGAAATGTAATGTTTTTCAAACCCAGAATTTTAAAATTAAAGTTTTTTTAAAGAAAAATCTTGCAATTTTTATTTTTTCAAAAGGAGCTGTACTGCTCACCCAAGCCATCAGTGTGAAGCTTCATCAGAAGATGTGTGAGGTGTTTAAATGAAAGGAGGGGCAGGTCTCGTGGTGGTTTCTGCAGATAACAGCCTGCTCCTCAGGATCCTGCTGGAATCTAGATGGCTCCAGCCTCTCTGGGGCTTCAGCTCAGGCAGGACACTTTGGAGGCTGGGGCTCAGCATGCTCTACACAGGCCCTGGCTGCTCAGCTGATCCTTCCCTCAGACTAAGAAAACAATTCTGCATGTTAACCAACCCTGGCCTCCAAAGTTGTCAGAAAGAGCATTTCAGTGTTCACACTTTAATGGGTCCCATCACCCCACAAAGCCGAGCAGAAACAACTTCAAAGAATAGATGCAGTTCTGTCTTATCTTTGATTGCTGAGCTTATTTGTTATAAATACAACTACTTTTGTCTTACCTCTGTGATCTCAAAATACTACTTTTCACAACATATCTGTTACTAGGACGGTATAGCACTTCTTAAAAAGTTACTAGAGAAATAAACCTGTGAATGTTTTGTCTACAGCACTACAAAGTCACTATTACCAATGCAGTTTAAAAGCAGTGGCAATTTTGGCTTTTATTTTGATACCAAGGTGAGTCATTCCTTTACTTCTTTTCCTTTCCCTCCTCTCTCAAACACCAGTTATTGATGGGAATGAAACCCATTGATGGGAAAGAAACCCATAGGAGGGTAAGACAGGAATCAAGATTGGTGGACATCTCCACTCTGATGGTGTGTAAGACATCTTGGAGAAACCACTGAGCTGCTAAAGCTGGGCCGTTTGTACGGGCTTACTGAATCTCCTGGGGCTGAGCACGGGTAGTGAGCTAGCCTGCTGCCTCCTGAGGTGAGCAGAGCTGGAAAGATCTGCCACTAAAAATGGTCCCGCAGGAAAAAAAGAACGTGTTCAAAAAAACAAGGGAAGGATGAGGAAAAAAACGAGAGGAAAATGGAGAACGGAGGGAAACAGAGAGTAGGGAGAAAGAACCGCACTGCCCTACAAGAGCAGCTTTGTGATTCCTCCAGTAATGTTACTCTGTTTTGTTTACCATGAAAAGGTCCCATTAATGCTTCAGCCCCATCAAACAGCAGACCAAGTTCATGAATGGCACCTATCAGAGCCCAGGGTAAATCCAATGATTAGAGGGAATTTGCCAAAGGGCCTTTGTAGCTGAGAAAAATGCCTACTCCAGAGAGGAATGCAGAAAATTCCTGGGAGGACAGGCCCTCCTTTGTTGGCAGTCCGGCGGTATTCTGGAGCAAATAAAGGCACACAAAAAATGGGATCTCAGATGCAATGAACATTTGAAGAAAACGTTCAAAGACCTCCTTGAAACATTCACACCTCCCCCCTTTTCCCAACTGTACTAATTCTGTTTAGGATGACCGAACGGGCTATACTCAAAACACTACTATTTCAGGATTACATAATAGAAATGTCTCCCGACAGCAACAGCTTTACTTACTTAGTTTTTTCTACTGCTTTCTCCCCAGTTAAAACTTTTGTTGACACAAGCCTTTAGGGGCCAAATTCTCAGCCAGTGCAAATTGCTGCAGATCCACTGAAATAAAAGGATCTCCGCTGGCTTACAGCGGTATAGAATTTGACCTCAGATTTAGCACATAAAATAGAAGAAATGCACCCAAACACCAGAACGGACCTACAGCCGGTGGAAAAGGGACATTGACGCCTCTGATTTCACCCCACCTTGTTAATGTCTGTGCCAAATGAACAGGCGTCACCTATGAGCTATGCAGCAGCAGCTAAGACTGCGCTGCAGAACGAAGGGTTCGCCTGGATAGATACATCTTGAGAGTATAAACACATCCAGGCAGAAATTAGATTTACAAGATTGGACGAGACAAGCTGTCACTTAGCAACTGAAAGGGACACGGCATGTGGGTGTTGATTCATCTCAGATTCACACCGTGGATGCTCTTTTACTTCTTCTAAGTTAAGAACTCGTTCATAAGAAACATTTAAACGAACAAAATTATATGGAGACACAAAGAACTCAGCCAAATATCAGCAAAATTATATTAAATCTGCAAATTGCTCTGTAACGTTTGCCCGTATTTGCTTACCATGACCTTGTCAACTACATTACAGCAGTATCAATGTATTTAAAAGTTTTTGTATTAAAATAGCCCCAAACCATACTAAACATACAGAGGTGATGTTCTGTCTGCCACAGGCAAGGCTCTAATCTCGGCTACATCAGTGTAAATCCAGCATATTTCCAACAATTTCACTGAACATCAGCGAAAGTGAGATCAGAATTTGGCCCTATGCCTCCTTCCCTCTGTTTTCCTCCAGAGGAAACAAACCCATTTTTTTGTTATTTCTTTGGTGTGAAAAATCAGATACAGATTTTACGGCTGATTTAGAAGACCTTATCTGCTTCTGAAATCTTGAATTGCACAAACTGCATGCAATCCTCACATAAACACATTCAACAAACACGATTTCCTCCTCCCCTCCTCACTTCCTATGCTCTGAACAATCTTAATGCCTTTTTTTCTTCACAATGTACGTTTAAACACAATATGCTTCCTCATAAACATTGCTAATGACTTTTACTTTATGTCCCACATTAAAGAATTTGCTGTGATGATGAAGGAGAGAAGTAATAATCACGCAGTTGGAAGCGGGCTCTGTAAGCATCTATAGGTGTATGCTGCCTCCGTTTGTGTGCATGCATCTGAAATGTAATAAAAGTATTATTTGCAACTTTGGAGACTGATACTCTTTAACATTTTTTCAAAAGGGGGGTGAATTGTTTGCAGAGGTGTTTTCCTTCATTGCTCTGCAAATGTTGTTCATTTCACTATTTGTTTTAAATGATTTTTTACCGGTCCAAGATTTACCTTCATACAGCAGCGCAGTGGCAGCGAAGGGACAAAGAGCCGGGTGTACAAACAAAGCTGGGCTGTGCAGAGCACCACCGCGTTTTGCAGTGGTGTGTAAAAAAGCAGTAATGGTAAAAAGGCTCTTTTCCTCTGTTTTTTAAGGAACAAAAAGCAACCAGAGGTTTCTCCTAACAACTAGGTTCTGCTTTCTCCTGAATAATCCCAAGCGAGCTGGTATGGGGATGCTCTAGCTTCCCTCAATGTCCGTGGGAGCACTGCCGCTGTAACCGACTGCAAAACTTGGGACAGACTGCAAAACTCCTTCTTTGGTAGGAAAGGGAGAGCTGGAGTCTCTCACCCGCACTCATGTTGGCTGGTTTTCCTCAATAGGATTCCTTTGAGGGTAAAGACACCAAACTGCTCTCGCAGGTGAGAGGCCATGAGAATGGGGCCTTGAGGAAAAAAAAAAGGCATTAAGGCTGGAAGGGCTCTGCCACTCACACACGCCCCCGGGGCCCACACTTAACGTGGACACTGAGCGAAACAACGCGTCTCAAGATGCAACATTCCTCCGGCGAAGGTACACAGCCCCTGCGGTGCCACTTAAATACAACGTGAAGTGCAGATATTCAGCACCTTCCAAGGTTAGACAATCAAAGCACAGTTAGCTATAGTAAAAAAGAAATACGCTGAGAGGTAGTAATTAAATTCCCTCCAAACGGGGCACATGTCTCCCCAGCATAGTTCTTTAATTGTCATCAGCTGTGTAAATCCTAGGAGCATCTTCTGCAAAATAAGTATCAACTTAGAAAAGCGGTCATTGGAGAAGTATGCAAAGCCTGCAGAACACACGCGCACACGTGTGCGCATTAACCTTCTCCTGCAACCTTGATTTATTGAGCCTCTGCCTGGCAGATGTCTGACATTTTAAAACAGGCTCCTAAAACTACAGATCTGTTTGTTTGTTTGTTTGTTTTCCACCAAACAGACCGCAACAACTCCAGCCATAACCCATTAAAATCCAGGCTAGCAGCATAAATGACTGTCACTGGAAGCCTGACTTGTCACGCTGCCACAGAGCAGTGTGAAGCCCTGGGCTCTTCCTCCCAAGCCAGGGTTACATCATCTCCCACATGCTCCTTTTACTGGCTGGTGTTTCCAGCTCCCTTCAAAAACGTCCACGAACGACGTACTGATTTACTCGCTGTTCTGCACCGTCAGGGTCCCTCCCTCAGGGAGAAGTTCCTGCTCTACCACAGACTTCCTCTGTGTCTTCGGGAAGACGCGTATACCCAGGCATTTAAAGATATTTTAGGAACCTAAAGGCACAGACAGATGTTTGTAATAATACATCAGACAAAAAAAACCCCTGTGTTAATCCAGCAGCAGACACCTTGGCCGTTCAGACACCCCGGCTCGGCCAGCAGCACAGCCTCCCCCACGAGGGGTGACACAGGAACAGCGTGAAACCACCCTGCATGAGGTGGCCGATGGGTGAATCACAGCAAACACAGACAGTAACACCCCGGTGATTTCTGCTCTAAAGGAAAAAATAAAGACTGTCTGTTTAAAGAGGGGATTCGGTTCAGGAGATTTTGAACTCTCCTTTCAATCAAAGGCAGAGTTATTTACCACTGCAAACAACCATTAAGTCCTAAGCCATTAAATCCTGTAGTGAAACAAGGATTGAAGCAAGAAATAACTGACTGGCCTAGATTCAGAGGCCGGTACAGATGAAAAGAGAAGTGGAAAGGCAGCTTGGAGGCATTTTTGCACCCCGCGATTTCTGGGGCTGGTTCCGTTTCTTCGACAGTCTTTTCCAAGGAGTTAGGTACTGCTTATGTCCATGGGAGACCTGCTTCTCCTCCAGTCTCTCAGCAAAGTGACTGGATCCCACAACAGCAAGCTAAATGAAAAGGATGATTGTCCAACAAACATAAGTAAGAACATTTACAGAGAACAGAGAAAGGGTCAACATGTCACTGCCTTTTTCTGGTTACCACTTAGCATTGCCTCCTCTCGGTTCCCAATCTAGACTTAGAATTGAGAAGGAATTATTCCAATTAAAAAAGTGGTGCTACATCAGTATGAGACCAAAAGGAGGACTGTGGTTTATTAGAGCAGCTTCATGATGGGGTTCCTCAAAGTCCCAACGACGCTGGCACCACTCCTAAAAGGCACCGGGAGCCTCTGAAGCCCTGACTGTAAACATCAGATTTTTCCTCCTCTGCTGTCACAGTGGAACAGGGAGAGGGTAGAGGGAAAAGAGGATGAGATGATGAAGTATCTGGTCCTAGAATACTCTGGCAGAGCTAAACTTGACATTTGCTCAGCTTTCTGAGCCATAGCCAGTGTTCACACCCAGGCTCGGCCACTCACCATCAGCACGGGAGGCAGGAGGAAGCAGTTACCGTCAAGGTCCGACGGAGGATGTGGTGATTGCCCCTCCGAGCCGCCCCAGAGTTCATCAGGATATGAATGTGCCTGTGCAGGAGTAGGCACTGCTTCCAAAATGAAATCTGGACAGTGTTAATTTATCATGTCTAAGCCCGAGGCCTGAAACAACAGTTCCCAGCATTTGTGTTTTTGTATACACTTTCAAAGTTCTGGGTAGCTGAAACTGGCTGGGTTTTTTCAAGAATTAAAGCACTTCTGACCTTCTTTTCAAATACTCTCTGTAAACATAATGAGAGAGATAGGCACACATTTACTGGCTTGTTGTAGGGGGGAAAAGGCGAACTTAACATAAAGCGAACTGGTGAAGAGAGGGCAGAGGTAGCTCTGAACACAAAAGGCCTTGCTATATTTCTTAAAGGTTCTCCTGTATTAACAGCAATTAGAAAGTTCAGCTGTAATTTCACCCCTTATTCATATAGGACCTTGTCTCACCTTCAACAGGAAATAGGGACTGAGTTAGGAGACCCTGAATATAATAGAAGTCTGTGGCCGTGGTGCACTGCTGCCATCAATATAAATCTGTCATAAACACACTCGGCAAGGAAGAGGAACTTCCATACACTGTGGCCTCTAAATTTCTGGATGCAGATGCATATTTATGGCAGATGGGAAGCAATAAGCCTTCGAGCCAACGTGGGCCTTGCGAGTGTGTGGGGCTGTGCGCACTGGCATTCCTCGACCACGCTGCACTTCCATAACTGCATTTGTAACCACCTCCTGCCGGAGGAGGGAGCTGGGTCAAAATAAGACTAAGGAGATCACCTTCTTACACTGGATTTTCACAACAAGGTGGCCTACAAAAGGAAAACCAGCATTTTTAAGCTGGACTTGAATTGATTTGTTACATGGTCTTCAAACTGCCGCCCTGCACCTCCATGTGTACGAAATGGCATCTTCTGTTTCTTTCATTCCTACGTGGGACGTGAATGGGACATGCATGCAACCCAGGGCTAAGGGGTCATCCTCTATGAGGAAAGATGGAAGAATCAGGCCCACAAAGCCATCACGATTCCAGTACAACTTTGTTCACCTTTCCAGCAAACTTCTGACCCTGGACAAAAAGAAGAGCCCTATCTAGAATGCAGTTACATCAAGTGACTGGATTAAGGTGATTACTCTTCTGAATTATGGTATCTTAAGAGTGTTTTTACATAAGGAGAACTACAAATGAAAGCAATTTTGAGCAAACTGAAAAACAGCTCAGTGTCACTATTAATTAATTAAAAACAATTTTTCCAAGTCAGCCTAATAGAAGGCTTCCTACATGCAACCAGTAACTGATTAAGTGAGTGACTCAAGCAGTAAAATCACAGTTGGGCCTATTTTCTTCATCCTGGAAGGCCAAGTTCAATATTTTTCCTATGAGGCATGCCTTACTATAAAAAGAATGTGATGTTTGAACATGAGTGTCTCTGCTCTCGGTGCTGGCACCCGGAGCCTTTCCGAGCCCTCCTGCCACATTTCAAGAGTGCAGGATGAATCACAATCATGTGGCTCACCTCCCTGCCAAATTCTTTTCTTCTGCTACCACTGCGAGTTCCTCCCAGGCCGCTGCCAGCAGCGGCTGTCCCCCAGCCAAGACCTTGGGGGCGAGTGTCAGCGGGAGAGACAGGGCTCCCTCCTTCCCTCCCTCCTTCTCCTCCGAGGAAACAAGCAGGCGCAGCGTCAGAGACCTGTAATCGCAGGGCTAACTAAATAGGTGGTGGAGTAGGTCTAGAAGGAGAAAAGGAGTCAGTAGGAGGATGAAATGGAGGGAGAGAGGGGAAGGGGGATGTGTGGGGCTGGCTGGACGCTGCAGCCCACACAGCGCTGCAAGGTGGCCGAGCACCGCATCCTCCCTCCCACCTACCCACAGACACGCTCTTCATCTGTCCATCCCCCCGCAGGGATCATTACAATGTCGCTTTCAACCGGGCAACGGAGACCCCTGCACAGCAGGGCTGCGAGGCTGCCTGACTCTACCGTGAGCTATTTTCCAAGGCTGTAGCACCAGGGTGCCGGTCTGCAGTTGATGGGAGAGTGGGCAGAAAGATATTAACTGAGAGGAGCTTGAGGAACATGAGTGCATAGGTCACATATTTCACTTTGCAAAAGGCGAGAAAAGAGGATATCATGCGTAATACTGTTCTGTGTGCCAAGTTCATGCTTGCAGCTGAGGCAAGAATAAATACCCTTTACATGCAAAGCTGGGGGCATGCTGCAATTAAAGCACGTGGGCTTCTGGCTGTTTCAACAAGCAGTGGACATGTCCAAAAGCGTGCAGAGCCACGGATGGGAGTTCTTCCTTCGCTTCTGAGAGCTGCCCACCCCATCACCCTGGGCTGAGATGTGGGCTGGAGGGATCTGGCGGGACCAGTAAGCACCCTCAGCAGGGTGCAAGAGCAGCACTCACAGCCTCACCTGAGCTGCCCAGCCACCAGCTCTCCTGCCAGCCAGGCTCACAAACCCCTGCCTCTGACAAAGGTTTTTACCTCAGCCGCAGAGAGGAACAAGAGATTCTGTGCCCTTCTCTAGGATCTTTCCTACTGGCATTGATTTTATGCAGAAGGCACCCAGGAACTGCAGTAAGGGATGACAATATAAAAACCCGAAATAGGGTTTTAAGCAAAGAAAAAAAGATGGTACGTAGCACTTGCAAGTTCATCATCGGCTGAATCTACCCGCTACAGCACAAAGAATAGAGTGAGTATTCCTGGTAAAAACAAAATAATGGAAAATCCATGAGCTCCTTCATGCAGAGCTTTCAGACAAAAGAATCCTGCCTTTCAGATGCTTTTCAACTAACATGCTGATATTATTGACCTGTGCAAAAATCACTGCCCATCTTAAAGAAAGTATTTCCTTTTCGTAAGAAGAATGGTGGTGGCAGCCAAGAACACTAGACATAGGAGCAAGATTGGAGATCCAGGATCATGCCTTCATTCTTTAAGGCACAACTAAAAGCATCTCTACCTGGCCTTACAGATTACTGGCCTGCTTCTAAATGATTTAAAAATGATCAAGATGAATGTTCAGCCACTGGAAAAGCTTTACTAATCTTGGATGTTTTTACTTGTTTTAAGGTAGTGAAAAGGTTCTAGTTGAGTAACACTGAACTAGCTTTATTTTTTTTTTCAAATTATGCCCTGATTCTTATACACAAACATTGTCCCAGCCTCTTTGATGGCTCTACACTGATTTACACAGAGCCGAAACCTTGAACTTTTACAGCTTACCTTGTGCCATAAAGCCTATGAGACTTAAAACGTGTACAGTAAATCTAGACTTATATTATTCTCCCAGGTTTATTCATTGTCCATAAAAGCAAGGAAGGAAAAGCACCCCTAAGGATATTAAACTCTGGAATCTCTGAGCTCTGGTGCTTTGTTCTGTGTAAGCAGCGTTCCCATGCCCAGAAACCCTGGGCTCAGGGACATCCCAGAAGTGAATGCCCACCTTCCCGAGACATTGCAGCTATGCTGAGAATCCTGCTAACGCCAGGATGAAAAGCTTGGACTGACTCCTCCCAATTTACATTGAATTAATTCCCTTTTTACTAAGCCTGTTCCCATATCGGTTATGTCTTAAACTTTATTTGCCAAATGTTTCCTAAGTAGATTTTTACTACCAACTGATGGCCTCTGGGTCAGTTCGAAATAGGAATCACAGGCACGGTCAAGTTACTGACCGCATGCTTGCTCATCGAGAACAGTTTAAGTGATGCCTTTTACCTTCCATTTGCAGCGGGCTAAGGACACACATGGGGCTGGCTACCGCAGGCCAGACAACAGGCAAAACGGAGCCGAGGTCCCATCCTTTTGTGAGCTTTCTCTGTGAAATAACACACCGTGCCTATCACAGCTCTGACTGGCTTTGCGGGGAAGAGACACTGAATAAGAACATGTGAAACGCCTAGGGTCAGCCCTTGCTCCAGCAGCTCATTGACTAGATTTTCCATTTTCAAAGTATTCCTTAGTATGGAGCCGAGGCAGAAACTGCTGGCAAGTTTCCACCTAAGAGAAAGGACAGTCTTTGAGAAAATGTACTGTCGGTTTCTGAACCACCTTCACAATACTCTTTTCTCCCAGATGAGGGATAAAACTTTTCAAAATACATTCTTTTTCTTGCAACCAATGGGAAAATATATTATGTAATTTATAACATAATTTAACCTCCTGAAACACACTTATGGGTAATATAAGCAGCAGAGCCTATCAGGCAGGGAATGAAGAGTTGAAATACACTGCCAATTCACTTTCTGCTGCCTAATTTCCTACATGGGACAATGGCATTCTCCTTTATACAATGCCCAAGAGATCTACTCATCAGAAATGTGCTATACATAGAAGATATTCAATTTGCCATGTTTCTCTCTTGTAAAAAATACTTCCCCAATCAGATGAAGTATTCTCCAAGCACTGAGAACAAAAATAACAATTAATTAGAAGAAAAAGAGACTATTTAAAATGTGGGTCACTCCATTTTAAAGAAATTATTATTAGCTTTTCCTAACTACATTGCATTCTCCTAGTCTAGAATTTTCAGAAAGCTGAATAAATCATTCTTACCTCTGTCTTAATGGGAGAAAGCAGTATTTGCAGGCACCAATAAATTCTGGAAACAAAAGTGTCCAAGTACAACAAGACTGTACTATTCATGTTAGAAACACTCCCTTCCATCATTCTTGATAGCAAGTTGCTTTAGAAAACATAACAGATTGATCTGAGTCTTTGAACTAAAGCTAGTAAGTGGTTCCACTAAGGTTAGCATAGGACACAGCACCTTGGGTATACCTTGACTCCCATGGTGACCGCATAAGTAGGTGGTTCAGAACGAGTGGGTGGAAGGAAAATCGAAAGATCATTTTTCAGCGAGACATCAAGAGCAGAATTCAGTCCCAGCATCAGTAGGTACTATTCCCACGGGGGAAGGCTGAGATAAGCCTGTTTCTATCAGCAAGCATATCCTTTTGAATCAAGCAGTCCCGAAATGACGACTACCTCAAAAAACAGTAAGACTTTCAGAAAGAATTGTATTCGTATTGCCAGTTCACATTCAGCATCCCTAATGTCATTTGTAAGCTAATTCTCTGGAGGATGTTTTCAATTACTTGGCTGTTTTTCTTGCTCCCATACCCCCTCTGTTTCTCCCAACTATTATTCAGTCCCTATAAAAGTATTTCTGTTCTGGCTGTAACTTGGGCATGAGACACATAAGTGTATACCCCGTCTGCACATACAAGTTAATGACTCAGATTCTCTCATTACAGGCTGTTTATAAGCAGCTTTTACCATTTCCTGGTCAGAAGAGATTTCTACTTTGCTGCTATACCAGAACTCAATTAAACCATCTTAATCAATCAGTTCAGACCAAGTTCATTCACCTCCACCTACATTTGAGTACTAAGTGACTTGGGGTTTATCTTCTGGTGTTTTTTTGTCCAACAGAATAGCTATTCAATTTTAGAGAAATGTCTGCCCATTTTTGCTTTGGACTTTAAATAAATCTAATGCCTTTATTGGCTCTGAAGAGGAATGGAAGCTCTGGGACACTGCTCCAATACTATTCAGCGGACCTATTCGATAGCGAACACAGCTGATTTGATGGGGTTGTTTTGTTGCTGGATCCACTACAAACACAAGCCCTTGGCAGCTCAGCCAGCAACATATGAGAAGGGGCTTCCTCTCCCGCCGTAGTGTTCCTGGCTGCTTGAGCATGAACAGAAAAGGTGGATGGATGCCAATTGGCAAAACAAATGGAAATAGCAGCGCATGATCCTAATACAAGCAGCAAAAAGACCAAGCACAAAACATCTCTCTCTCCCATTGACTGAGGTTGCTTTTGGCAAACAGCAGCAGGCTTTTGCATGCTTACTTCTCTCTCATCAGAGAAGACAGCGTTAATTATGTAGCTGTGCAAGGTAATACCGTACAGTCTCTGGCACTGTTGAAGTACTAGGGTAGTAAATAGGGGGCAAAAGGACAGATCAGCTGTTAAGCAGCTCACAGATACTCCCCATCTTGGCTTTCTAATGAAATTCCACATAAGGGGCGTAGTTGGAGGACTCCTCAGACCAATTCACATGCACTGCAGGAACACATGGGAAAGGGTGTGCACCTACAGGGAAGGGAAATGTGTCAACAGCAGTGACGCAGTAATCCCAGCACATTTATGACAGGCAGGCTCACTGGGATTCACGTGCTTTCTTCATCAACAGATCTCCATTAACAAATGTATGGAGCCTGCACACGTTTCGTCGTGTGCAGAGTATGACTGTGGGTGGACGATATTCTTTTAACAGTTTTCTTTCTTTCTTTCTTTCTTTCTTTCTTTCTTTCTTTCTTTCTTTCTTTCTTTCTTTCTTT